>CM069240.1:3594025-3748280 GCA_035582765.1 Acer negundo | reverse complement strand
GGAATTGATAATGAAGAAGGAGGTGGGTGTATAAAAAAACCATCTTTTTTGCTTCATTTCATATAGAATTATTGACATTGTACATTGCAGAAATATGTGCAGTCAACAGCACAGCTACTCTCTAAAAGGACACTCCTCCAAGCCTTGAATTTGTAAAACACAATATTTATAAGAATGAGTAGGCTTAGAATAGATATACTATGAGTGGAAATGTGAGGATGATTGATGACAAAGAAATTATAGATTCAATTCTTCTCAAGTCTATGATTAAAGAAAATTCTATCAGAAATTCTGGTACTTTTTCATGGAATTTGATACCAAGATCGTTCTATTACAAGGAATGCAGCGACTGTCTATCCAAAGCCACTGATTTGCTCACAACATGTTGCCGGGGGAAGGCAAGGAGGTAGAGTTGTTTCTGCCAAGTTGTAATTTTAGGTACGAGATTGTTCATTTCTATAGTGACCCCCTACAGAATGCACCAACGCCAATGCAACCTTCACCAAAATCTCAGCGGCCAACATCACAAGAAGGATTAGTAGTAGACTCCTCCTCCACCGGCTACCAATACCGCACCCCAGAAAGGTATCGTATTCAATGCTTGATTCATTACTTTTGAACGTAAAACTTTACCATATTTGGGGGATTTTAATTAAGTTCTAATCAAATTGTATTTCAGGCATTGGACGAAAGGAAAATAGAAAATCCGGAACTTTTCTACTTGTTGTAGTTCCTTTGTTACTTTTGCAATACTTGTCTTCTTTGTCATGATTGTTTTAGAGAATCTGTAGCTAAGTGAAATAAATTTCTGTTTGAAAAAGTTCATGTTTACTTTTGAATAAAAGTAAACCAAATTGAAATAAGAAAAGATGACCATTTACTTTTGACCAAGTTCATGTTGCTGTCCGGAACTTGTTCTCCTGATATTTGGTGTTGTCAATGAAAAATCACAACTTTATGTTTAAATTAATTGGTGCGGTGTGGTAGTCTCGAAACCAAGTTATTTTTTACAATAATTTTCGCCAAGTGAGCTCCTTTACAAGGAAAAAAAATGAGTGGAGAAGATTCAAACATCAATTTGCTACAATGATGGAACACCTCATTAATATTTAACGAGGGCATAGTTCAGTGATTGAAGCAGCATCAACGGACAATGGCTTGGACTTGGTAGACTTATTAGAAATATGCATGCTCAGCTCTGTTTTACTGCCAATGAAAAATGCAGGTTGTTGAGGTAATGGAGGAGAAACAGAGTAACTATTAAGCATGTGAACTACAGTTGCCATTGATGGTCTCATGGCTGGATCTTCTTGGACGCATAGTAAACCTATATGGATGCATCTTAGGACTTCATCTCTTGAGTACGAATCTGTCAAATTTGAATCCAACAGTTGCATTGGTGTCTCATCTCTCCAAAGTTCCCAAGCCTGCAATAATTCATCAAGTTATAATCAGAAAGTTGCAATTGTAACTCTTCTCTTTCTCTTCACTATTTATTCTAACTTACATAGCTCAAGAGGTTCCCAACACTATTCGTTTGATAGAAACTACTAAGAGGTTCCCAACACTATTCGTTTGATAGAAACTACTATTCTTCTTGCCGGTTATAATTTCAAGAACTAGAACACCAAAACTATATGCATCGGATTTCACAGAAAACTGTCCTTGCATAGCATATTCCGGAGCCATATATCCACTGAAGAACAAATAAAGAATTTTTAAACTTAGTACCAAACCAGAAACTTAGCTAGTACAAAAACAATTAAGGAATTTTGGAAATAAATTGTAGTCCTGTAATCATGATGAAAGTAAAGAGGGTAATCAATATTACACAACATATAGGATGCAAAAATGAATTCATCAAATCCAGATTAAGCGAAAACTGAGTACTAGTGATCGAAACTTACTATGTCCCCACAATTTTGCTCGTATTTCCTTGAGTTTGATCAACTCCAACTATCCTTGCCATGCCAAAATCTGCAATTTTTGGGTTCATATCCTCATCTAACAATACGTTACTAGCTTTAAGATCACGGTGAATAATTCTGAGCCGAGAATCCTCGTGAAGATAAAGAATTCCCCGAGCAATTCCTCCAATTATCTTGTATCTTCTAGACCAATCCAATTTTCCTTGCTTTTCAGGGTCTAAATGTATACCAAAATCAAAATTTGAATTGTAATTTAGGATTGGAATTCAAATGCTCACAAGATTATATTAATATTATCCATACCATATAAGAAGTAGTCAAGGCTTTTGTTTGGCACAAATTCGTAGACAAGTATCTTCTCTTCTACCCCCAAGCAAAATCCCTGTAGCCTAACCAGATTTCTGTGCTGAAGCTTGGCAACCACTACTACCTCATTCTTGAATTCTTCTGCACCTTGTCCAGATCTTTTTGATAACCTCTTCACGGCTATGTCTTTTCCATTAGGAAGTACACCCTATGAATATATACAAACAAACCGTTAGAACATTTGTATCATTAACTTTCTGAATTCCTGCATCAGTAACTTTTTTGAACAGCTTAAAAGTTTCATGCACATGATTTAAAGTCTGTTGAGTGCATGCCAACTTTTAGTTGGAATTCTTCAAGTTCCTTTATAATGCAACTCTCCTTCAGCTTGACCTCATTGATAAAAAAAAATCGAACCGTTAAAGATGACTGTACTCGTTAATATTATACCTTGTAAACCACACCAAATCCACCTGCACCTAACTTGTTATCGGTCGAGAATCTGTTTGTGGCTGCTTGGATTGTCCCGAGATCAAATTGCAATGTCTCTGCAGTTAAAATGTCTTTTCCATCTGCACAACCAACTTAAGTGTAAGAGTAATTTTCATGGACCTCCCAAGTTTTGGTTACAATAGAAGTGTATTCTTATGGTTTATCTTTTCGTCAATAACCTCCTCCGTTGTGATATATTCAGAAATGAGAGTTTTAGATAACTTATGAAAACATCCATATCCGTCTGAGAGACATAAAGGATTGTTCATCAGACTTGATAACAAAATAGCTTTCAAATTTACCAATTTCATCCTCTGTAGTAATGTTCTTCTTTCTTGCTCTCCTAGTGAGGATGCAGTAGACTGCAACAAAAAGCACTGCAGCAACAGTAAGTGGAGCAACAATGGCGATGATTGTTGATGAGGAGATTTGTGTTTTCTCTGCAATTAAGAAGAGCAGTATGTTTCAAATGGTATACTAGAAATTCATGATTCCTCAATTTTAAATGGTGATTAGTATAGAAACCAGTTATATAGAAGGCCGAATGAGGCCAAGAGCGGAAAAACGAAAGACAGGCCACGGAAACGACCGCTAAAAAACCCAAAAGACAGCAGCCCACACAAGCCCAAACCGAAACCCAAAAGCTCCTACAAACAAAGAGCAAGAAGCTAGCTCAACAACAACGAACAATAAAACAGGCAAGGAAAACAACCCATCGACCTAATCAAAACACAACAAAGGCAATCAGCACCAGAAAACGGTCTTAGCCAACCCCACGCTCGAAACAGAACGAAATCAGAGATCTCTTGTCTTGAATTTGATCATTTCTTTTTAGTAATTGATATTTGGATATATCAAATTTCATTGACTTAGTTGTGAGATTTTTCAAACAATATTTCATTGTTATATGATGGATTCGAGAATTAGGGTTTTTCATAATTAATTTATATATTGAATTGAATGGAATTATTTTGAGAATTAGGGTTTATAATTATTCACAATATATTTGGAAGTATTCTTATTTTATCCATTTAAATAATCTTATTCTTAAGTAATTTTACATGAGCTTATTTTAGTAATTAAAATTTTATATAAAAGAAATCAATAATCTTAATTTATTTAAATTTAGTATCCAAATGACGTGATTTAAATTTGGATATCAAATTTCCACGAAGCAGAATTACTGAACAAAATGTAAGGGTAGAGAAAAAGTCTTGAATGATGCTATTGACGATCAATAAAATATCAATTCAATTTTCAATAGTGATCAAGCATTAACTTAAAATAATAAAAAGAAATTGAAAGTAGTAGATAGTGCTTTAAATTACTTTACCTTTCCGCTTTGATAGAGGGGTTGGAGGAGACAAAGTAGGTGTCGCTGGAGGAACCAAAGCAGGTGTCGCTGGAGACAACGCCGTCAAGATTTCGTTGTAAAACAGGTACAATTCGTACCGGCAAGTACAACTTGCAAGCAACACTCTTCCTCCTATACTTCCCGTCGGCATATTTGTAATTGCGTTTCTAAGACATTCACGACAATCAGTAATATACAGGTCCTGCGTGCACTGGAGCAGACCGTACATTGTTTGAGAGGTTGTGGAGTTTCCCTTTATGGTCGCGAACCTATCGGGAGCTTCCGCGGCCTGATCTGCTGCTTTGTTCATCATTTTCAACAAGAGCTCATGAAACCGGCTTGGTTCTATTGTGACGTTATTCGTATTCCGCATCCGGATTTGTTGTTTATAAGTATTTTTTAGGTCGGCATCATAGAAGATACTAGAATCTGAGAAACGGAGATAGCACTCGTCGTACCATATTGTTGCTCCTTTTTGAGCAGGACAACGTTGTACTGCGTCTGTGGAAGCGAAAGCGACGCAATCTTGGCAGGTGGAGGTGGTGACATCCCCACGGCATTGAAAAAGGCCGTAGGCCTTGTTGGGATCGTCCCCTTCTGTGGTTCTGTTGAATATTTTGCTGCGGTCGGTGTAGGAGGACAGCGAAAAGAGGAGACGATTGAGGTTGGATTGGTAAGTGCTGTTTATGGTGAAGTTTTTATCTAAGCAAATATGATAGAGATATGTTGGGTCAGATGCGCTAGTGAAAGCCAACAGTGAGCCTGAAAGAGAGAGCAGAAATACAAAGAACACAGAGAACTTTAAAGAAGACATTTTGATTGTCAGCTTTTGTTTCAGAATAGCTTGAAGAATTTAGAGTTCATCATAAAAAAAATAATAAATAAAAAAAAAAAAAAACTGATAGTACATGAGTGGTAAAGATATCAATACTTGAGTAAGAGTTATCAGAGGAGGCTAGTTTGAACAAGTCGACAAAGGAAAGTCAACACAAGTAATAGTTTCTGCTTCCGATAACATTTAATCATGTTTTGCTCTAGGGTAATGCTTCTGTACAGGTTTAGGTATTGTAACTGGGTATAGATAGGATTGGTTTTTTCATTACTACAAATACGACTGGCCGTGAGTTGGATAATTTTTTTTTTTTTTTACCATAATCGTCCATGACTCGTAAATATCCGGTTTTCATTTTTATTAATCAGATTGCCCTATGTTTTGGTTGTCTAGAGTCTTCCTAAGACTCTTGTCACCAAGATTCGAATGTTGACCCAAGGTGTATATATAAGGCTATTTTCCCACCATTTGTGTGAGTCTTGTCTCACCTCGTGTGGATGTGCTCTTCTCTTGGTGAGAGCTATAAATCAAGACCGTGCTTGTAGGTCTCATATCTCGTTAGTCACAATAGTTGTTGTAATAATAAAAAAATAAAAATAAAAATAAAAATAAAAGTTGACTTACCTGACTCAAACCTATTTTGGGTTTGATTCTGTTCGGTTTAATATTATGTAATATGGTTTTGGGTCTTTCGACCCTTTTGGACCTGGAAAATTTTACTTATGTTTTTAACTGTACAAGCATTTAATACTATAGATAGGTTTTCCTATTTTATAAAATATTCAAATATTATAGTCTGTTTATATATAATTCAATAACTATAGATATTAAAAACTATGTATTCAATTTTGGGCTGTTAACATGTGTACTAAGAGTGACAAATTTAAAATGTGTATCCAAGTCAGGGATTTCAATGGTACAGGTTTTCCAATACCAAACCCAATACTAATTAGTATGAAAAATATCATCTCGTATGAATACCCGTCTTAAAAGAAACGGTGCGGGTACGGGAATTCCCCATTAGGGGATCGGTTTTTTAACTCATACTATCCTCATCCCATTAATGTATTTTTTTTAATGACTTTTTAATAACGATCATATAAATATTATTGAATAATATGAAAATAATAGTGTGGGGGTATATTATATATAATGATTTGGAATATAGTAGTGTTTAAATGGAGGGAAAAAAAGGGGGAAAATGAGAGGGAAAATTATGTTAGTCGGAGAGAAAAAAATGAAGGAAAATTATGTTTTCTGAAGACAGTAGTCACGGTAATAATTTTTTTTTTAAGAGTTAATTCCAATACTAATTAAGTGCTTCAAATATATATTGCTAACGGGGTACGGGGACAGGCGGGACGGAGATTTGAAATCCCGTAACCGTACCAAAATTAAATCGGGTATTAAAAAAAATACCGACCTCATACCATAACTTAATTTGTACTGTTAAACCCGTCCCTAACGGTTCGGGTCCCCGGATCAATGGATAATTTTGACATCTGTAATCCAAGTTGTGTTTCATCAAGGAAATTGAGAGGAAAACTACTTTGATGGAGATGAACGTGGAAGAGTGATGCTATCTGTGAATTGATTTATATCATTTATAGATTGTGATAAGATGGTTCATCTCATGAACACATTTAATTATTTCTTTTAAAAGAAAGTTTCGATATAATATTAAATAATCATTAAACTTACACATTATTTCTTAACAGAGCTGATTGTACAACTCCCTTCTACATAAATGGTAAGATATTCAAATCCCACCATATGCACTTTATAAGAATGTGTGAATTGTTTTCTTCCCGGATTATGGGAGTAGATATCCGGACAGTATATATATATTGTTTGATCTCAATAGAACCCGACAGTCATATTGTAATAGTTCTTGTAATAACTTAAAAATAATAATAATAATAATAATAATCATTAAACTCGAAAGTTTAAACTATCTTATAACGGTTTAAATAATAATATAAAACTCTCTAACATAAAATGCTCCTATGATTAAAGTATTAAACCGGTGAACTATAATTTGACAAATTGTTAGTGCACAACAATAAAACACCGGGACTTTATTGTAGATTTGTAGTCCACAGGCATATTAAGTTTCATGGAATCATGGGTCAATAGTATGAGAGAGTCAATGTCTCTGACAGATAGCACTGTTTCAATGGTCTATCTCACCGACATCACCTATGTGATAGGATTAAGTTCTTGACATATCAGTGTCAGGGTGGACGATATCGTCAAGAACTAACATGTCAAAAACTTAACCCTATCGCATAAGTGATGTCGGTGAGATAGACCACTGAAACAGTACCATGTGTCAGAGACATTGAATATAAAAAAATTTTCTTTTTCTTTTTTCTATTACTGTATATTGTTATATGTGGTAAACTTTTTTTACAATTTAAAATTAAATTAAAACCCTAAATTGAACTTTTTGAGCTTCTTCCCATATTTTTTCTGAGCCTTTTGTTTCTGTTCTTTTTTTTTTTAACCCTCAAATCTCAACGGAGTCACTGTGCAAGGACTCCGTACCATTGAAAACTGACAACAGCCAACAGGTCCCGATTTGAATTTTATTTTATATTATATAATTCCTTTATTTCTCATAACTCAAATAAAGATTCTTAAAATTATATAATAACTAATAAATATCAAAACTTAACATAAAATCACTTTAATCTTCAAAAGAGTAATTATTGAACGATTGAGGAGACTATTTCAGTGGTCCATCTCACCATCATCACCGACGGGAACATGGAAGATTTTTTTCTATATTATGACCTTTGGAACAAAAATGAACGGTGAAGACAACAATTTGCTGGGCCAGAGACTTGGATTTTTCCATTTTTATTAAATCAAAACGACTTTGATTTTTAAAGATGGAAAAAAATATTCGGTGTATCGGGGTGTATTACTCAGTGGTACACAAGACCACCAAAGATGAGACGACCACCAAAGACGAGACATACGACTGCTACATGTGCACCACTTAAGTTTTTCATGCCACATATCTAGCTGGGTCCATCACTCAGAGGTGCCCGTTATACTTATGATTTTTCATAGAGATGGCAACACTCTGTCAGTTCTGTCTCCGTCAATGTAGTTTTCTTCGCAGTTTCGTAGATACAACGCAACTGGGATACCACTGTCCAGACCTTTTCAATTATATCCCATCAAAGTTTTCCAAACAATAATTCATCCCTGTTCTTATTTAAATAAATAAAAAAAAATAAAAAAAATAAAAAAAATAAAAAAACTGAAAAATTATGTTGACAACCTAGTTTGCAAATTCTGACAAGTAATCATTGTAATGGTCAAGATATACGGCCCAATTGACAGACCCAATAAAGGCTAGAAAATATGCCTTGAAAGAGAAAGAACCTCTATCATTGACCCAACAAATGGAGCCAACCTGGGCCCCAAAACCAGGCCCAATCCATCAAGCCATCAAACCTCCAAACACGTGGTCAAAGAGAAAATTAGAGAGAAAATTAAATCATAGTCAAATCAGGCGTTACACAAATCCCAACGCTTGCCAAAGCCTTCAATATTAGATTCAAATGAATCAAAATGGATAATTGATTCCCCTCGAATCACATCCTCATAAAACGAGTCGAGTAACGGAGACTTAAGGGCTCTACTATAAAAGTCAAACCCTTTCTCCTATCTTAAAGAAATGGTCCCGAATTTGACTTACAAAAGCTCAAGCTCTCTCTCTCTCTCTCTCTCTCTCTCTCTCTCTCTCTCTAATCTACTTTGACATATTGAGCATTTATTGCGGTGCTCCCCTTCGCATTAATTGAAATCACCACCCAACTGAGGTCGATCCAATCGTACTCTAAAATCGGACCAACCCAGCCCATGATCGATCCACATTGAACGGAGGAGCTCACTGGAGTTTCGATACATTAAATATATCGATATCCAATATCGCCCAATCCTCACTCAATCCTCAACGACCATACGAATATCCAGTCAGTCTATCAAGATCGACCAAAAGCTCAACCCAAAATATCAAACAACACAGTTTGAAACTTCTATCATTTACTTTGCTTTATTGATCGTACAAATAATTGATAAGTGTTGGAGAGTCCCCCCAAGGGAACACCCCCTCATGTGGTTCACCACCGCTCTCTTTTCTTTGTTTCACTTGTCAGTGTCCACCTCGATGAACAAATTAATTGTAGATCCGATCGACTATAGTTTGGAGCCTACCGTGGGGCCCTAGAAATCTTCCTAATCAATTACATACCTTAATTTGAATCAAAGACGATGACTGACTCTAGAAACATCAAGGCATGACTCGTGGCCCTAGCAACCCAGATGACGAAAAACAAGACCCAACTACAGAACCTCGAGAAGGAAAATGAAGAGGTTCGAGCCAAAAATCTAGAGTTACAGGCAAAACTTGATTTGTTGTCGAACGTGCAATCGATACCGGAGTGAACATTGGTAGATGATCGACAACGTGAACCAAATGGAGATCTAGAGCAAAGCATAAGGCAACAAGATATTCGACCCACAAGGATGTAGCTAGATCCACCCCTCGTCAACCTTAACGAACCAATACTAGCGACGGATGCGAATGCCATTCCAGCTTATCTATTAACCCCGTTTAGAACTCAAAAGGATTCGACCCAGCAAAATAACAACCTGGTAAGATTGAATTTACTCTATTCTGACCTCCGAGGTTGCTCGTAGGTTCGTAAAAATGGAAGCAATGATCTAGAGAATCCCTGAAGTACCAGCTCCAATCAAGCGAAGTGCAGCGAATAGCTTCACCGACTTTCCTTTCGTGGATAAGATCGCACTCATGGAGATGCCAAAGAAGTTCAATTTTCCCAATATGAAACAGTATGACGGGAGACAGACTAGGATGATCATATCACGCAATACAAGCATCGTATGTTTACGGCTGCGATCCCCGGAGACCAAAGGGAGGGATGTATGTGCAAAGGATTCAGATCGAGTCTTATAGGACCTGCACTTTAATGGTACACAAATTTACCAAATGTCTCTATCGGCTCCTTCGCACAATTGACTGACACCTTCATCGAGCAATTCGTGAGCAACATGAAACTGGAGAAACAGTCAAAGGACCTCTACACAGTTACCCAACTGAGAGGGGAACGATTGCGCGAATATGTCGCCGCTTCAACAAAGAAAAGGTATCGATCCCTAACTGTAATCCCGCAACTGTAATTTTTGCTTCAGAAAAGGGCTGCAGTGTTGGGATTTTTTTACCCTAAAGCTTGTATAAATGATGATTGATTATAAATAAAAGAAGTAGTCCTTTTCATTCTATTTATATGTCTCATACTTTTATATCATATGTGCTAAACATCCAAGATTTCCGGATGTAATCACGAACTGAGTATATGAGTGTCATATACAGAGGAATTCAGTTTGAGACGTGCAATCTAAAAAGGCTGTAGAGAGCAAATGAAGTTGAATGCTTTATTTGTGGTTAGTTTACAGTTGCGGTCCATTTCATAATATACAGTGGTCTTATCCTAGACTACTCATATGGTGATATGAGAATGAATGCACCTTATATGATGTGATCATATAGGACTAGGCCACGATCTATATGAATCTCTCTCCGATATCCGTTACCTGGGGAGATTCATATATATCGACAAATGATGGCTGTGTATGGGTGATTTTAATCCTGGGTGTCTTACTAACTCCTTCAGATTAGATCGTGGTTTTTTATTTACCATGGGTGAGATCGGAATAGCATTCTTGATCAATATCTCTGTAACTTGGAATCGTGGTTTGGCTTGTGGCTAGGAAGGTCTGCACACACACAATAATGAAATCTACTCCTTCTTGTGAGAAATAGAGAAGTAGTTCCTTTAAGGGTTGATTCGGGGCTTAAACAATTAATATCGCTCTCATTCTTCCATGAAGGAATGAGAGATATAATTGTTTAATGGAGAATCAATGGTACTTAATGGAAAAGATATAACTAGATAGGTATAACAAACTTTATGACCCAGCTCTAATTATGAACTACTTGTGGAAAATCATACCATATGTAATAGCTATATCGATGTACACTGAATTTAAGTTTGTGTAAAAACATCTACAGTTACGAGAGTGCAGCCTCGGGTTTTTAGTGGAGTAACTCCGAGGTTAATAATCATAAAATATTAGTTAAAGAGTTTCATTAATTTTTTTCTAAGGATTATTAGAGCTCAAGACTGTGGGTTCATTAGGCCCCTTGTTAGCCCAGAACATTAATGGTAACAAAGGTCATGGTTAATTAATTGGATGGTCCAATTAATTATGTTATGAAAGTAACAAAGATTTTATTTAGGCTATTAATAAAATGATGTGATTATTTCATTGTATTAATAATTATGAATTATTAATTAAATTAATTATTTTATGGAGGTATAGGGTTCGAACCAAGACCAAAGGAAAGATATAAATATTGATTATTTAATCTTTAGCAGGTCATGGGTTCAAGTCATAATGACAACATTGAATTAAATGAGATTTAGAATCCTAGGACGCGTCCTGTAACGTTTTTCAAAGTTGTTTTTGTTTTTATTTTTGTTTTTCGAAAATAAAAACGAAAATGAAAACAGTGTTTTTGGTTTCAGTTTCGAAATCCAAATATGTGTCGTCAAACACGTCAAACACGTCGTTGCGATGTCGGTCAAAAGATGAACATTTAAGTTCGATCTCACTAGCGCGCGAGTCACAGAGACTAGCACAGTGGCAAGTGAGGGTATTGTTCCGCAGAGAGGTGAGATTCACCGACCGTTACCGGTTCTAGCTATTATTACAACACTCCGAGAGAACTTGTGTGTTGCGGTTGCGGAAAAGTGTAAATAATAATATGAAAATATAGATTACGTAAACTAATATTTACAAGGATAGGATGGAATGGAGAGATGCATGAAATGTGGTTACACTAAGGAAACAATTCAACCGTAACAATCCTCCTAATTAAGCTCTAGACTCACTTAGTCCCTCAATGTGTAAGTATATCATAGGCTCCTGTTCCCTCTCTCTAATCTCTCTCGAGTCTTAGAAATCGTATCCACACAACGCATGGATTCATTAAGAATTGTGGAACACACATATGAACCCTATATGCTAGCCTAGTGTATCTCTCATTTTCTAGTCATATATAGTGGATATTTCGTTGGGTATGTAATGTGCAACCGCATGGGCCATACTACAGCCAATAATTCATTCATAATGGCTAACCAAATACGGGATGACAACCAAGTAAAAGCATTAAAAATACGAGATACCCATACAACACGTATGTTATATGCTCGTATCCTCTTAATTAATCTCTAATCTCTCTCGATGTCTTAGAGATTATATCCATGCATAAATGCTTGGATTCATTAAGGACCATGGGACACACACACGAGCTCTACACACCAGCCTAGTGATCTCTTAACTGTCTGGTCAAATGTAGAGGATATCACGCTGAACATGTTATTGTGAACCATGCGATATATAACACACAACCTAAATATCATCCACAAGGTGGCTAACCGAGTGAAAGCATTAAGCAATGAAATACCCATATAACTACATGAGCACAAGAGGAATTCGGTTTGTCTTTACTTTAGATAAGGATTCGGTTTAATCAATCTCCTTAGGATGGCTAAAAATGGAAACAAGCGTACCAAACAACCACATGCAACAAGTTGATTGTTTTTCATTAAGACCATTCAATTTAAGTTAGGGGTTCATTCTCTTGACTTGGGAATTATCCCTAAATCAATTCATCACCCAACCCAAGCCATGGGTGAGTAAATGTGCCTTTGAAAACAAAGACCCATTATGTACAAGAATATATAACCAAAGTCCAATTTAGCAAGTACATGCATCAATCAAACTTCTCCCACTCTTTAGAGCTAAATCTCAATACTCAAATAATTCTAAACATGGTATTTTGGATCATCCATCAATCAATCAACAATCATGAGATGCTAAATTACTCTACTCCTAGATTACATTACACTACTCCTAATCCCATTCATAGACACATATCAATATAAACCCATCACACACATGAATATTACAACAAGAGCTTTAATCATGAATAAGCAAAGAGTAGAACAAAACTCAAAGAATATAAGAACAGTCATACATATATTGCAATAAGTGTAGGTTTGCAATATCCCCAAATTGGGGTTACACATAAAGGAAAACAAGAAATACAAGAAAAGAGTAGAAATGAGACAACCTTTGAAGATAAACCCTCCAAAGAAGCTCCTAGCTTTCTTAGCTCGGTTTTGGTCCAAAGACCACTCTGTAATCTACTCCTAAATGTGGTGTAGGAAGTGAAAAGATAGTGGTGGAGATGTATGGTGGGCTCCTATAGAGGAAAAACCTCCATGGGAGCTTGGATCTCTCACTTATGTGATGGAGAAAATGAAGAAGATGAAGAAAATGGAAGAGAGAAGGGTTTTGGGCGGAAGAGAGAGAGAATGAGAGAATGTATTCTTTCAAAACTGAGAGAAAATGGGGTATATATAGTGGGGAGGAGGTTTTAGGCCAGAAATAGGGGAAAGGACGAAAATGCCCTTCATAAGTGGTTGATTTTGGGGGCTTCACGGATGGGTTTTCAACAGCATGCACCGTTACGGAAACAGGTATAACTTTCTCCACAAATATCAGAATTGCCTTCTTGAAGAATCGTTAGAAAGAAGACTTCTGGATCTTTCCAACCATAGGTAGCACAAAACATAGATCGATCGGAGGAGAGAGATATAACCCTCGAAATATGAGTCTTTTGTAGAAAGCTTTCGTCAAAATTCCACCCTTGAAAAATGCGCCCTATTATGCGGTCATAGGCTGCCGAATTGCAAAATGGAGGTCCTCTGGTCTCTTTTCGGCGGCACCTAATCGTACAATTACAAGGGCGTCGAAAATGTCTTGAAATTACACTTTTGCCCCACAATTTCCATATTTTTTTCACTGAAGCCCCTCTTCTGGAAAAAATCCTGAAACACTTATTTAAACATATTAAATACCCGGTTTTACCTGAAAAATAAGCATAAAAGATGAAAGTAAGGGGCTACACAATATGTAGAAATAAGAGTTATCAACTTTGTGACACTAATGACCATTCCATCAAATTTCATCTAATTTCATTCAATTTCATCCAATAAGTGGCATTTTGGTAAATAGGGGGATGCCATTAATTTATTTTAGATGTTTTTTGGAAATCAATTTTTTCAATGAGTGATATTTAAATAAAGGGTTTAATAAATAAATAAATGAAAGCATTAAATTTTTTTTAAGGATATCCATTAATAGGGACTAGAAAAGCTCTAAATATCCAAACTTTTATGGTAAGGATGATGGTGAGAGAAGCTTCGGGTTCCCAACATTGGGAGTCTTCTTGCCTTCTTCAACCACTTCCTTCAGTGTTGGGAACCTTAAAGCTTCTCTTATCATCGTCTTTACCGTAAAAGTTTGGATATTTAAAGTTTTTTTTGTCCCTATTAGATATCCTTAAAAAAATTAATGTTCTTAATTTTTTTCGTAAATGTTTTTGGAATTAAAAAGAACTTTTTATGGATGAAAAGACAATACCAAACACTATTTAGGGCATATGTTCTTAATTTCAAACATATACCCTATTCAAACACAAACACCCCAATTGGAATGTGTTTAGGGTATGGAAAGTCAATAGTGCCCTTTGGTAAAAGGAGAAGGTTATTTTGGTGGGTAAATTTCACAAACAATCCTGAATTTAGATGTAATTGTATAAATAAAAGCAACAACAAAAAAAACAAAAAGTATTTTTGTTTTGTTTTAATTTTTTTGTCTTGTTTTAACTTTTCAGCTTTTTTATATGGGCATTTTTTATCCAAACATTTGTTCCAAACACCTATTTTGTTCCAAACATTTGGACAAAATCCCTAAACACCTATTTTGTTCAAAAATCCCCCAACCCTTTAACTAGTCGTCTTAATTAGACCTTAAGTTTTCTGCTTTCTTTACATCAAGTACTGGTGCATGTTTTCATCTCTTTTAGAGAAACGAAGCTTAGATACAAGTTGAATGTTGATTCTCTTGGGCCAAATTTCTAACGGTTTGAAATCAGGATTACATAATTGGTGACCCCAACGATCTAAAAAGTACTACATTAAGTTTGTCCAATAAAGACTTTTTTTTTTTTTTATGCGCAATTTAGAAAATAAAAATAAAAAACAATTACCGATCATGATGTGATTGGAATACTTGAATATGTTTGAAATAATTCGTGTCTAACAATGTTTTGAGTCATAAGAGTATTAGACATATCAAACCATTTGATCGAAATCATTCTATGCCTCTCCCTAATCGATCCTATACATATCAAATTTGTATCAACAATACGACAAAAGCGAGAAAATTGCTATTTTGTATTTTCTTAACAATTTTATGCCAGTACAAATCTTTGTCAACCAGTGTCAACCAAAAAGGAGAAAATATATCCACAGCCAGAAAATTCTGGAGGTTCAATCCAATGACTGAGCTAACCTGCACTTTGTTTAACCAGCTAGGCAAGTAAGCATAGACCCAAAGATTTAGCAAATCACTGTAATATTAAGTCCCAGTGAACGGAATAATAAGAGGAAGAAGAAGGCATTGTAGGATTCTTACTTTGCGTATTACTTTTGAAAATGCTACTCAACGGAGTTGCGGGGACAGGTATAAATTTCCCAAGAAAAGCAAGGGGCCAACTGTTTAAGGAAGGAAACAAGAAAAGCTTCAATTTGGTTACAAAGGTCTGATGATAATAACCTAATAGACTAATGCCACTGGTTATTGAAATAAATGTCCTCTCAAAACTACATCTTTGTTTTGCAACTAATTGTTGTTCACTATAAAATTTGCTACTATCAAAAGTTCCTTGATGAGAAATAAACTTTGAAAAAGTAATTTCATAAAAAGTAGACATTGGCATGCAGGATGCAAATATTACCCTATAAAACCAATCACAACTGAAATTATCCAGTGCTTCCAATTAAGCCTGACGGTCCCAAGAAACTCGATGATAAGTATCTGCACAAAGAAGCAAAATGTAAGATAATACAGTACTTGATGCGCAAATAGACAACCAAGCAAGTTAAAACCAGTCTTACATGAAGTACAACAGTTAGTGCCACAGTCCCCATAAAAAGACGGTTTTTAGTAATTCCTGCGAAAATATTTTTTTCATCTGGCTTCCGAGCATTAAATTCATTAAAGATCTGCAGCAGTTAACTCTGTGTCATGAATGCATGTAAATAAAGAACAAACAATGCTGGAAAGTGGAAACTAGTCTGGTACTTTCAACTATGAGTGAAAAATTACTGATTGAAGTTACAAATGAAGATAGTAGATGCAGGAATATATGTTTCAAGTTTCAACTAAGGAGCAGAAAGATGATTCTTTTGCGGACGTAGAAGTTACAAATGAAGATAGTAGATGCAGAAATATATGTTTCATCTCTCAACTAAGAGCAGAGAAATGATTCTTATGCAGACATGTGGTTGCACTCTCGCAGCTAAAGCACAGCAACAACACAAATAGACATTGTGACATGTGGAAGTTACAATTTACAAATGAAGATAGTAGATGCAGGAATATATGTTTCAACTAAGAGAGGAAATAAATGATTCTTCTGCAGATGTGGATGCACTCTCGCTGCTAAAGCACAGCAACAACACAAATAGACACTGTTAAATTTAAATGTCATGCCATAGCAGCTCTGATTTAGTGTCCCAATGCAAATACAACAGCTTATTGTGTCTAAACCCAGTTATTTCAGGTCACAGATTTTTGGTTAGCTATGAAATTACTCCAATCTATGACAAAATGTGCTCAAACTAAAAGAGATTTCCTCCCCATTATTTGTGTTATAACTTACTTGGCATATGACAAATGAATTGAATATCAGTGTATTCTTCACTTTGTTGACGTGGTCACTGGTGTCATGCTCTAGATTAAGTAAACTCTTCCCATAGAAATTCAAGGCGAGCAGGACACTTGATTGATAGATAGCCTGATAATTCCAAGAGCACCAAAGACAACCGATTAATTAGAATGGAGAGAGATCAACAATTATCTACCTGAAATTTCTACACAGTAACAATAAAAAATCATAACCAGTAGAAAAAAGTAGTATACCTGTATTAAGAGGTTCCTCCACATTATATTAGTTATGAGAGGTTCCCTCTGCACCAGTACATGATTATCCCTAGAATACATGCAAGACTGCATCAGTACATGTAGTATAAGCAATAACATAACACTGCAAAGTGAAGGGAGAAAAAAAGACAACACTGCCGGCAAAACATTGGATTATCCTAAGAGTTAATACCTATAAAATACATCCGCCATAATAGCATTTAGAAACATATCACCGTTGCAAATTCATTTATAACTGAATTTACGAAGACAAATGAGTTTTGTAGGCTTTAGGAAAGCATCAAGTTCAGGTTCTATAAATTCAGGAATATAATAAACTCCATCGAATATTCGTTCCAAATTAATTATTTCTTAACCAAAGATTAATTCTTTTCCACAACAGTTATATATATATATATATATATATTCTCTAGGTTTTTTTTAAAAAAATTTCAACCGGTTGGAATCAACGTAAATAAATTTTACACTAATTCCAACCGGTTGAAATTCTTAGGACTTAAAAGAAAAATTTCAGGACCGGTCTGACTAGAGAAGAACCCTATATATATAATATCACCATTTACATATGTCATACCTTGGACCAACTGGGGGCCTGTGCGTCTGGTGATCCGTCGGTCGTTCGGTAGCCAATGCTGGTTCAGTGGCCATTGTCAGCGCTCCAAGAGTATCCATGATAAGAGTGACCCAGAAAAGCTAAGCAAAGGAAAAAGCAATCGAAAGCATTCAGTACAACAGTAAACCCACTTTAACACACTTTAGCCACACATACACAGAGAGAGAGAGAGAGAGAGAGACCAGCTTTTTGTTTCTTGGAAGATCACCAGAGGAAACTAATGCCACAAAACTTATAACGAGAGCTACAACATTGAAATTCAAGACGAGCAGGACACTTAAATGATAGATAGCCTGATAATTCCAAGAGCACCAAAGACAACCGATTTATTAGAATGGAGAGAGATCAACAATTATCTACCTGAAATTTCTACACAGTAACAATAAAAAATCATAACCAGTAGAAAAAATTATTAAACCTGCATTAAGCGGTCCCCCCACGTTACATTAGTTATGAGAGGTTCCCTAGAATACATGCAAGACTGCATCAGTACATGTAGTATAATCAATAACATAACACTGCAAAGTGAAGGGAGAAAAAAAGACAACACTGCCGGCAAAACATTGGATTATCCTAAGAGTTAATAAAATACATCAGCCATAATAGCATTCAGAAACATATCATCATTGCAAATTCACTTATAACCGAATTTACAAAGACAAATGAGTTTTGTAGGTTTAAGGAAAGCATCAAGTTCAAGTTCTATAAATTCAGGAATATTATAAACTCCATCGAATATTCGTTCCAAACTAATTACTTCTTAACCAAAGATAAATTCTTTTCTACAACAGTTATATATATATAATAATTCTCTAGGTTTTTTTTTTTTTTTTTTTTATGAAAAGAGAATAATTCTCTAGTAAAGTCTAGTCCTGAAATTGTTCATCAGGTCATTAGAGTTTCAATTGGTTGGAATCAACGGAAAATTTTTTTACATTAATTCCAACCATTTGAAATTCTAAGGACTTGAAGAAAAATTTCAGGACCGGCCTGACTAGAGAAGGAGCCTATATATATATAATATCATCATTTACATAAGTCATACCTTCGAACAACTGGGGACCTCTGCATCTGGTGATCTGTCGGTGGTTCAGTAGCCAATGCTAGCGCTCCAAGAGTATCCATGATAAGATTGACCCAAAGAAGCTAGGCAATCGAAAGCATTCAGTACAACAATAAACCCACTTTTGCACACACTTTAGCCACACATACAGAGAGAGAGAGAGAGAGAGAGAGAGAGAGAGAGAGAGAGAGAGAGACCTGCACTACGTTTAGTGGAACATCACCAGAGGAAACCGCTGCCACAAAATTTATAACGAGAGCTGCAACATTGACAGTTAGCTGGAACTGGATGAATTTCTGGATATTTGCATATACAGTTCGTCCCCATCTGACAACCTATAATCAGCACAAAAATTAAACTTAAATATGAATCTAATTAACATATGAATGTACAATATGTCGGTTAATTTAAGTTTCATCCCAAATAAACATGAATTTGAAACAGCATATCCCATCAAATTGTGTCAAATAATGGACATTTATTGTGGATTAACACAAAACAAGATACAACCCATAGTGGAAAGTTAAAGGTGATTATAACAACAATCACTCAATCCAAAAGCTTAAGCTATCAAGTAAGAGTGCAAAAATTGTATTTATTGTTGGTGGAATAGGAATGTTGAGGTCACTTGTGGTACACCTCTAAGAGAGATTCGACACTCAAAAAAACGGAGAAGCTTAAACTTTATTTCTCTCTTAAAATTTTCTTACACCACTCCACTACATTACAACACACTATGAGTCCCTTTATATAGGAAACTGAGATGAGATTAAAGACAAACAAAAATAAATGCAAAACCAGCAAATTCAAACTTGGTTGGGAGATGGCAGTTGGGAAGAAGGAGTTGGGAGATGGTTGTTGATGAGTTTGGACGGTGGAGGTGGTCAACAATATCAGCTTCTAGAAGTCGGTTGAAGCTGTTGAAAGTGGTTAGCTGGCAAGTTTAAACTTTCAACATCCCCCCTTAAACTTGACTTTCCGTGTTTCGTCATACCAAGCATTGTCTTTAGTCTTGAAAACACATCATGTTTGAGCAGCTTGGTAAAAATATCAGCAACTTGATCATATGTCCTGCAAGAGACTAGTTCCACCTCTTTATTCTTCACATGCTCTCTGATGAAATGATACCGCGTATCAATATGTTTGCTTCTTTCATGGAATACTGGATTCTTTGCTAGTGCAATCGCTGACCGATTGTCAATGTAGACCTCTGTGGGATTAACTTGTGGAAATCCCAAGTACTGCAACACATTCCTGATCCAAATACCATGACAAACAGCTGAGCAGGCAGCAACATACTCAGCTTCACATGATGACAATGTCACAATGGCTTGCTTTTTGGATGACCGTGTGAACGTTGTATCTCCCATAAAATATGTAAAACCTATGGTGCTTTTACGTTCATCCAGATCTCTTCCCCAATCACTATCTGAATATCCAATCAACCTGCAATCTTCACATTTGGTATATAAAATACCATCATTAATAGTACCTTTTATGTACCTGAGTATCCTCTTTTCTGCATTCAGGTGAGACTGGTCAGGAGTCTCCATGTATCTGCTGACTAGTCCAACTCCATAGAGTATATCTGGCCTGGTACACGTCAAGTATCTCACGCTTCCAACCAAGCTCTTGAAATAGGTTGGATCAACATCTCCCCTTTCATTCTTTCTTAACTCTAATCCTGTTTCTACTAGAGTTGTAACAGGATTGCATTTTTCCATACCAAATCTTTTCAGAATTTCTTTTGCATAGATACTTTGAGAGATGAAGATATCTTTTTCGCTTTGCACAACTTCAATACGAAGAAAATGAGCTATTAGACCAATGTCAGTCATCTCAAATTCTTTCACCATCCTCCTCTTGAAATCTTCAAACATGGCTGTATTGTTGCCGATGAAGATCAAGTCATCAACGTATAGGCATGCATATAACAAGCTTCCGTCAATCTCCTTCTTCATATATAGTGCATGCTCATATGGGCATTTCTCAAATCTGTTCTTTTGGAAGTAATCATCAATCCTCATATTCCATGCACGAGGCTTTAAACCATATAAGGCTTGCTTTAAACCATATAAGGCTTTCTTCAGTCTGCATACTTTATCTTCTTTTCCTTTCTTCACATATCCAGGTGGTTGTTCCACAAAGATTTCTTCTTCAAGAAAGCCATTCAGGAATGCTGACTTTACGTCAAGTTGGTAAATTTTCCAACTTTTCTGGGTTGCTAATGATATTAGCAATCTGATGGTCTCTAGTCTGGCAACTGGCGCAAAGACTTCTCCGTAGTCAACTCCTTCCTTTTGTTTATAGCCTTTTGCTACAAGTCTTGCCTTGTATCTCTGGACTTCTCCTTTCGCATTCCTTTTGGTTTTGTAGACCTATTTCACTCCGATAGCTTTCCTGCCTTTTGGGAGATTAGTCAACTCCCACGTCTTGTTCTTCTCAATGGATCGAATCTCATCATCCATTGCACTTCTCCATTTTCCTTCTTGGTTAGCCTTTTCAAAGCTAACTGGATCACTTGTCATCAGCAGACAATACAGAGTAAGATCTTCTTCCACCTGTTCTGTATATTCATACAGATCTTCTAGACTGCGTGTTCCTCTAGGCCTCATATCTGAGAAATCACGATCAATTGGTAATGGAGTATCATACCTTTGTGGTGAAGGGGAACCACGTTGAGGTGTTTGCTGATCTCTGGGTGTTTGTGTCTCTTTAGCCACTTCTCTTGTCTCTTCTTCAGGTATCAACTCTGTGCTTCTGGAAGCTTTAGTTTGATCCCAATTCTAGGATTCATTTTCTTCAAAAATGACATCTCTGCTGAAGATTACTTTCTTGGTGGTAGGGTTATATAGCCGATAACCCATAGTTCTGTCACCGTATCCAACAAGGATACACTTCTCTCCTTTATCTTCAAGTTTGATTCTTCTCGCTTCTGGGACTTTGATGTAGGCAATAGAGCCAAAAACTCTAAGGTGGCTGACACTTGGTTTGTGAGTGCTCCATGCTTCGTGCGGTGTCTTTGTATCAAGACTCTTCGTAGGACATCTGTTTTATAGATATACCGCACACAAGATTGCTTCGGCCCAAAAACTTTTAGGCATGTTTTTATCCTTTAACATGCTTCTGGCCATGTTAAGGATTGTTCGATTCTTCCTTTCAGCTACACCGTTTAACTGAGGAGTATAAGCTGGTGTAAACCGATGTCTGATTCCTTGTTGCTTTAGGAATTCCTGGAAAGCACCTGCAGTGTATTCTCCACCTTGATCTGATCTTAATGCTTTGATATGATAGCCACTTTGCTTCTCCACAAGAGTTTTGAATTCTTTGAAGTAGCCAAACACTTCAGACTTCCTTTTTAGGAAATAGACCCAAGTCTTCCTGCTGTAGTCGTCAATGAATGTAAGAAAGTATTGATTCTGTCTATTTGATACTGGCGTCAATGGACCACACACATCTGTGTGAACGAGCTCAAGTGGCATGGTTGCTCTCCAATTTGCCTCATTTCCGAAGCTATTTTTGTGTTGTTTGCTAAGAACACAGCTTTCACACATCTCATTTGGGTGATGGATGTTTGGCAATCCTTTCACCATCTTCTTACTTCCCAGTTGCTTTAAACTTTCAAAATTGAGATGTCCACACCTGAGATGCCACAACCAGTCTTTGTTGTTGATGATGGCTGTTAGACACTTTGGCATATCATGATGAATTGCGAGAGGAAACATCCTATTCTTCGTCATCTGGACTCGAGTAACCAGTTTTCCTCGAGCATCTGTGATAGTGAGTTGCATATTTTTAAGGCTAATGTATAGCCTTTCTCCAAGAGTTGTCCGAGACTTAGGATGTTTGTCTTCATGTCTAGAACATAATAAACATTGGAGATGAAAGCATGATCTCCATTCTTCTGCTTTATCATGACATCTCATTTTCCTTGGACAGAGATTTTAGAGAGGTCGCCAAATGAGATTTCTCCATGAACTTTCTCATCAAGTTCAGTGAACAAGTCTTTTCTGCCAGTCATATGGTTGCTGGCTCCAGAATCAAGAAACCACACATCTTGATTTTGATAGGTTGAGTTGTGTGCCATTAGCATCAACGATTCTCCTTCAACCTGTTCTTTCTCTGCAAAGTTAGAACTTTCATTTACTTCATTTGGGATACCTCTGCACTCGTTGCTATAGTGCCTATATTTGTGACAATTATAGCACTGAACGTTTCTTTTGTCAACGTTTGGACGATAGTTGTAACCGCCTCTTCTTCCTCGTCCTCGTCCTCGTGAGACATGGTTTTGTTGTCCACGTCCTCCTCTACTTGCGTCTATTCCTCATCTGCCTCTACCTTTGGTTTCAGCATTTCCAGAACCTCTTCCACGAGATCCTCTACCTCGTTCTCTTCCTTGTTGTGAGGTTCCCCCTTGCTCATATCTTTTTTCATGGAGGGATAACTTTGACTGGAGAGCTTGCTCCAATACTCTATCGTCACTTCTTCTTGTGACTTTTTGCTTATAGGCTTGCAATGAACTCACCAGTTCTTCTACAGACATTGTCTTCAGATCTTTTGTTTCTTCCAAGGCCACAACTATAAAGTCAAACTTTGGATCCAATGATCGTAAAATTTTCTCCGAAATTCTCATGTCTACGAGAGTTTCTCCATTTCTTCTTAGCTGATTTGCAACAACCATAACTCGTGTATAGAACTTTGCAATGGATTCATTAGATTTCATTTGTAAAGATTTGAACTCACCTCGTAGAGTTTAAAGACGAATCATTTTCACTTTGTCAGCACCTTTGTAGGTCTTGTGAAGGGTGTCCCAGACTTCTTTCGATGACTTGGAGGAAGCTATGATCTCGAACGTGGGTTCGTCTAGTCCTTGATAGATTATGGACTTTACTTTACAATCCTTCTTTCGATCGGCTCTGAGAGTTGTAGTCTGAGCTTCTGTCATGGTTCCTTCAGCTTCTTTGGATGCGGGTTCTGTGTATCCATCTTCCACAATGTCCATAACATCTTGAGAACCTAGTAGGGCTCTCATTTGTATGCACCAGTTGTCATAGTTGTCTTTGGTGAGTTTCGGGATGACAACTTGTGCGTTTCCGTTGGCCATCGAGCTTGAACTACTTAGAACACTGATCTAGAGTCTGAATTTGCTAAAAATGAGTGCACGGTTGCGTCCGGAATGGTCTAAAACCTTGGAAAACAGTCCAGGTTTGTCAAAAAACGAGTTCAGAAGTGTCCGAAACGTGCGGTCAAACTTTTTGACAAAAGTCAACCAAGATAACGGAATATTCCTTTTCGGACGGAATATTCCAGACGAACTAACGGCGTTAGTGACGTTAGCAGCACTCACAGACCGAGTCGAATGATTGGACTTCGGGTCAAATACCGAGTCGGATCAGGTTACGGGTCGGACTTCAGGTCGGACCCTGAAAAAACGGGTGAGGAAGACGACCGACGCGTGTGCGTGTCGCTCCGGACGATGGGGCTGCGCGTGGTGGCGCGTGGAATCACGCTCCAAATTTCGGTGGCGCGAGAGGCCTCTCTCGTACTCCGATTTCGATGAAATTTTCACCGATGTACTCCTTGAGACGAGTAGAACACACTGGTATGCTCAAATTTATATTTTGAGCACTTTGATTTCTGGGCCAATTTGGTTTTGGCCTCTGTTCTTCAAATTTCTAGCTCTCCTGGGCTCTGATACCACTGTTGGTGGAATGAGAATGTTGAGGTCACTTGTGGTGCACCTCTGAGAGAGATTCGACACTCAAAAAAAACGGAGAAGCTTAAACTTTATTTCTCTCTTAAGATTTTCTTACACCACTCCACTACATTACAACACACTATGAGTCCCTTTATATAGGAAACTGAGATGAGATTAAAGACAAACAAAAATAAATACAAAACTAGTAAATTCAAACTTGGTTGGGAGATGGCAGTTGGGACGAAGGAGTTGGGAGATGGTTGTTGATGAGTTTGGACGGTAGAGGTGGTCAATAATATCAGCTTCTAGAAGTCAGTTGAAGCTGCTGAAAGTGGTTAGCTGGCAAGTTTAAACTTTCAACATTTATACTCTAATACACATCCTCACATCACATTAAAGGGGGTGATCTGCAAGGCTTGTCACATGGATTGATACACAGGCACAATTTGCTTTATGTGTAATGAATATATATTTTAATTAACATAATGGCGCTTCCCAAGATTCAAACTTGCTACAGCTGGATCAAATAAGCTTTGATACTATGTTAGCTATTGCACAACCCAAAAGTTTATGCTATAAGGAAAGCGACCAACAATAGTATTTATACTCTAATAAACTTGATATCAATCCAGTAAGAGATTATGTAACTGAGGAACTATGAATTCAAGGAAACCTACTATCATGGGAAATCAAAGGGATAATTGCAACATCTTAAAATGAAGTTTCTTTTCAAACTTGATTTCGAAAGGGCTAGAGTAATTATGTTCATGGCATCCTATGCAATTTGGGCCTGCAAGTTTTTAATCCGGTTTCAGTTTTGCTCATTTGACTTTCTTTCCTTTCACTTGAAACAGGAAACCTTATATGGACAAAAGTAAAGAAACTTGATTTTCCATAAAAATACAGCACCGAAGAATTTTTCAGAAAATAATTAAGGCATATAGCAATAAGAAAGCCAGCACAGATGCAAAGCAAGCTGGGATTTTCCACCATCAACTGCAAGGATAAAAGCTAATACAACAACAGCTAACCTTTACAACTGAAGCAAAACTGTCATCCAAAATAATGATATCTGAGCTCTCTTTAGAAACTTCACTCCCTTGAATACCCTTTGCAAGACCAATGTCCGCCTGAACTCCAAAACAATAGAATTCCATAAAAGAACAATGAGATAGGAATCAAATTGTTAAAATTTTAGAATGAAAAAGCTAAGTAATCATCTTTGGCAGTGACATAGAAATATATAGAAAAGCAAACCAGCTAACTGTTACCCCCTAAAATTCACCAAGCAAACAGATATTGGATGATTACAGGATCCAAATTATATGTTCGATTTACAAAGAAAAATGATTGACACTTTACAAGCAAAATGATCGGCATTATATATAATACATCTGATATTCATTCTACTGGCCATTAACTTGCAGCACTGAAGAAAATGCGTAGATAATCACAGGGTAGAATAAGAAACCGCTATTCAAAACACAACTAGCAATGGACCAAGGAATCAGGTCATATATCTAATAGAAAACATATTACAAAATCTATCAATTCTAACCAGAAACAGTCATATTAGACTCCAGATAATGAAATTATAAATACACACTTCATAAGATATTTTAGTAGGAAGCCAGCATCACACCTCATGTAAGGCAGGAGCATCATTAATGCCATCACTAGTCACAGCAACAACATGTCCACTCCTTCTTAATGCTTGCACGAGAAGAAGTTTATCATTTGGAGAAGACAGTCCCATCACCTAAACATACAACAATAAAATTCATTTTCCCAAGCTATTCAAAGTAAATTCTTCACTAAGTTATACAAAACTAATTACATGAAAAATTGAAAAAAGTTGACACTTGGATCATACTGAAATCTTCTCAGCTCTTTCTTCTCTTTCTGATTCTGGCAATTCACGAAATTCTTTTCCCTCAATAATAGACTCGGATGCATCTGCCTCCGAAGTTAGTATACCACATTCCAAAGCAATTGCTTTTGCAGTTTTAATATTATCCGCTGTCACCATCGGTACCTATGGTTTAACGAATTGAAGTTTGTTAATCTACATTTCAGTAGATAGCGGCAATGATCTATGCCCTTCAATATGACAATATCAAGTGCAAATATTAATGACCAAAAAAACAAAAAGCAAACAGAAGCCTCATTATACTCAGAATTTTATATATATTTTTTCACATATCAAAACAGAATTTCTGAATTTTTCACATACCAAATGGAATTCAATAGAATTTCCACCCAGAAATACTCAAGACTTAGCATTGAAAAACAGAAGACGACTTCATATAAATACTGACAATTCACACTATTCAGTTACCAGAATCTTAATCCAATCAGGCATTAAAGTGTGGATACTTAAATCTTTATCATAACATACTGTCAGATTATTTCTTTTTGATACCCAGTATAAAGGACTTCCATATAATGCACACAGCATATCCAACAGTATTTATCAAAGGCAAAATAACAAATTTATTCTAAGAGAACAATGAATTGTAGTCCTCGAAATAATAGTCATGATCAGGTCATTTTTAATATTAAAAGCTGGATGGAAAGTTTCTATTTGGCTGGGTTGGAATTTCGTCCTAGATCGATTAACTCGTTTGCTGATACCCTTGCTAAGAAAAGTTTGCAGATGGGCACAAATGAGTTATGGTGGAGTGTTCCTTGAGTTGGTTTTTCTTGCCTTTTGTTTTGTTTTGGGGTTCTTTGGGGTTGTTGTCCCCTGTTGTCTCTTTGGTGTGGGCTGTGTGTTTTGCTGTTTGGGTGTGTGGTGGGTTTTTGGTTGCGGGGTGTTTGTCCCCTGTTTGTTTCTTACGTTGTTTTGCTTGGCTTGGTGCCTTGTTAATAGAATTGTCTTAAAAATATAAAAAATAAAAAAACTCCTAAATTCACTTCAAATAAATGCCAGTAAAAATAAACAAATGATCAAACCAAAATTTATTGTATATGGTTACTACTTTAACAAACCACAGCACTCCCCAAAAAAGCGCTGTTTGCTAAAGAGAAAGACATGAGGGTTCCAATAAAGAACTAATTAAATGACTTCAATAAATGCAGGTTTGATGAATTTCAACCAAACAAAAATTTCAGGAATCAGCTACGAATTAATATTATCATTTCGTGGGTTACAAACGTGATGGGGAGTAGGGAATAATTATCTATATAATATTAGTTATCAATAATTATCTCCTTAAGAGATTAGTTTAGGTTTGTTTTATCTTTATCATGAGGTTTAAAATTTTATTTATTTTATATTAGCAGCCATAGAAGGCACATTCAAATCCATTTTGTAATCAGACTTGAATGATGAATTGAATGATTATTGTGTTTTCCAACCTTATATTCTTATGAGTTTCTCCCCTTTCCGTTTCCAATCCCTAATTCTCTCTATTTCTCTCTAAATTCTCTATCTAGTACATATTTCTACTGTTAATCCTACATCAAAACCATATGATATGCCAAATGATAAAAAACAAAAAACAAAAAAGGAATTATAAAGCACAAAATTAAAACAGCTTAAAATTTGCAGTCGACAAAGAATTGTATCAAACACATTCAACCAGACACAACTTACAGTAAAGTCCCACCAATTCTTTGAATAGTTTCATTCCATTATTACCGTATCTAATAAATAATCATTGACTTTGAGAAAATTTTAAGATTAAACATGAAACTGAAAGGAGAATGGACTTGAACCGAGCTCCAAAAATTAATTTTATCATTGGCAAACACTAAAAAACACAAACATAAACAATTAAAACTGCATGACATAAATATATGTTTTAGCTATGATTGTCACAACCATCGACCACCTTAAACAGCCAATCAAATAATGGGTTGTAAAATATACAACTTAGATATGCCATGTCATTGAATACAAGGTAAATTTCATGACTATCAAATGTATAAAATAAATCATTTGGTAATAGAACTTTAGACGATAAATAGAACAGAATAGTTTGAAAGGTTCTAAAGGACAGAGCGTTACTGTAACTAGGATTTAAGTGAAATGCATATATACGAGGAAAACAAAAATTTATTACAGTTAACATTAAAACTTGCCAATAGAATATGCAAACAACTTAGCTCCTACTTGTTTACATGCAGTGGTATGGTATTGATTACCAGCTATTTGCTTTAAATTCTGATCAGGACAAACGAATTAAAGATAAAATGGCAACCAATTGTAGCTAATGTGCAAACTCACACGAAAAGAAAAATTATGGCTAACATGCAAATGAAAATGCAAAATGTGAGCGAATCAGAATTTAAAAGCTACAAGCCAGTTCAGTAGAACACAACCACCATCACCACAGAGAAGACATAATTCCAACCAAAAAACAAAAATGAAATAGATGAAAGCTAAAATGAAAAGCATACCCAGATAGGTTGATGCCCTAACACTGCAAATATAAGATTAAACTGTTTTTCAACATTTTAAGCAGCTAAAAGTCAGAGTATAAGTACCTTAACACCAGCAATTTTGCACATTCGCACTGCATCTTTGACACCTTGCCGACAAGGATCCTGCATGTATTTGCTGTATAAGCGAAAAAATCACAAAATGTCTGCTTAAAATAAAATGTTGACATATGTAAGTTTATATCTAGGTAACATGTTTTCTTTTGGTGAACTCATGTCATGTTTCAAGAACCATGAAGAGATCACTTCAAGCATTCCTAGTACATGACCAAAAAAACTACAGTAAACAATGAAGTATTCCTTTAAAAAATAAACATTATACAAGAAAGATAGAAAAGCCTATGATGGAGACGTTTAATAGCATTCTCCCAAAGTCATGTTCACTAAACCATCTATGTAAAGTATTAATTAACTGCTACACCTAAAAACAGATGGTTGTAGGAAATGATCCACACTATAGTATAAACTCTGACACACATACCTACAAGTCCAATGGGCTTGCCACGTGACCCAAGCCCAAACACATATTCACATTTAAATGTAGAGTAAATTCAAAATGACGAATACAATCACATTGAAGGATTCAAAACAAGGCACCCCTCATAAATAGGTTATGACGCAGAACGGAAGTTCTAGGGTTTACCTGCGTAAGCTCTAAATCACACAAAACTGGAATCCACCAGCAAAATAAATCGAAAGCCAAAAGATAATATTATTCAATAATTCGAAACTGATAACAAAGAGTCCTAAATAGGCTCTGGAAACCCTAAAATAAGTAAAAAGACTAAAATATCCTCATACTAAACAAAAGTCAACTAAAAACGGAAAACAGAAAAAAAAAAAAAAAAACACTAAAATCTTTGGTCGCCCGACAACCTAACTTAAACAGCTCCGATGAGGGAGTAAACAATGTCAACCGGGGGAACCCGATTGCAACAGTATGGAGCACTGAAAACCCTTTCCGAAAACATATTATAATAGGAAATCTGACAACCGAGCTAAAAGTTATGCCCGTTTTTTTGGAGCAACTCTTTTAGCCGGTTTTCGGTCCATCTCTTCTTCAAACTCCAACGCCAATTGTCCTACATCAGGTCACAATACACTACACCCAAAAGCTGAAGCTACAGACAACAGTTAGAGGCCTAATCTGTAGTATTAAGCTCTAAAACAAAGAAAGCTGCAATATGCATGGCAGAATATCAAAGTTCCACCCAATACCGACATATAATTGTGCCAAAAAATGATAAACAAATTTCATAACAGTTAATTCCTAAGACAATGTTTCCAAGGGACGGCAAAATGGTCTTTGACAGGATGAAATAACAAAAGAGCAACCCCAAAAATATTGTTCCAACTAAACCTCAGATGTATTATTCTACCACTCATATTTCCATGAAGACATATACCTTTATACCAACAATAGCCAGCAAAACAAGGTCATTATCTGGTAGTACCCACTGAGAAAGTTCTTCCTCGTTATCTGAAACTTTTTCCATATACGATCTACATGCAATTGCAACACAACGCAAGCTACGAGTAGCCATATCATCAATTTTGTTCTTAAAATTTGTAGCCTGCAAATGAATGAAAAATGTCATAAAACACCTAGTCAGTAAAAGATGTTGTTAAACAAACCAAAATGTTTTCGTATACCCAATTTTCAGTCCTTAATATCAACAGCAACAATTTCAGTCACTTGTAAAATTTCAAGTCACATAAGAATTTTTCCCTCAATTTAACAAACCCAACTGCCTTTAGATATGCAAGGTATAAACAATATAAAGAAAAGACCAAGCAATCTGAAAAAGAAGCGATTTCCTCAGACCTTGTAATCATCCATTGCTACCAACCGATCGTTTGTGTCAATATACTCCTTGCATGAAGCTAAAACTATTTCAGCAGCACCTTTCCAATGTATGTGAACTTCTGAGTTAGGCTGCAATTTGGAGGGAGGGAGAATGAGGGAAAAAAAAATAGCATTAGCAAAACAAGTCATTTCTAATCCGCTAGGAAGAGTTCAGCAAATAATTATAAAGTTGTATTTTTAACACCAAAATTAAATAAATAACAATATGTAACATATGTTTTAAGTCTTATCCGAAACATAAGTAATCCGAGTATGATTTCTACAATTACTTTATCCTATGCTTGTATATCTTGAAAACTAATTTTAAAGTTTGAATATGAGAGATAAAGAGATAAAGAGAGTAAGAATTAATATAAGATAAATTAGAAACAAACAAGGATTTCAAATAGTACATCGTAAATACCTTTTTGCATAACACAGTTAAATGTATTTTAGTGTATTATTTCTTTCTGTTCTATATGATACAATACATTTCTGTAATTGCCCCATCAGTAAAACAAATGTAAATTTAAAACAAAGGCCAATGAATCATGGTAACATCTCGAGATCAAGAAAACTTGCAGGTAGCATAACTGCTGAACATGTCATACTGTGGATATGCAATTCAAAGCAATGAGATACTAATGTAATATACATGATATGCTATCATGAAGCGTTGCGATCAATATTAGACATTTAAGTCCAGTCACAGTCACCAATAATTAGACCAATATAAGTTCAGCGCCAAAATTGGAAACGACCAACTACAAGCCAAAAAAGAAAGGAAAAAAGAGAAATGAATTGCCTTGAGGCTTGAGAAGTTTCCTCGCTTTTTTCAGGATGATATATGCAATAATAAATAATAAGATTCCTCAACAGAGTTAACCATGCAGTCACATTACCAGCTTTACAGCAACCCCTCCACGTTTTTTCTCTGAGTTGAATGGGAAGACACGAATAATAGAAGATTCAGATCTAGCAGCTTCAAAATCCATCCCTAGCTGCAAAGGATTCAGTAACTAAGATTTGATCTACAATCACTTATTCAACAGGGATAGCAATCAGATTAACTTAAAATGATACCTGAATTCCCCAATTAAGAATGGCTTTTTCTGTTGGTGATCCAGACAGCTCTACATCTCCGCCACCCTGAAAACAATCAAAAGAATACTTGACTAAATGCTCCCACAATTATCCCATATGGAAACAACAACAATGCTATTAAACATACTGCATGGACATAAACACTGCCATCCGAATTCTGTGCAATGCCTTCAAAAAGCAATGAGGACAGCATAGGAGACAACTGTGAGTTGCTATCAGAAGGATCAATCTTTTCCTCACCAGCATAAGCCTCAACCACTGTCATCTGTTGATAGAATATTACTGTCATCGAATTTTGAGAACAAAGCATCCATCCATACTCTTTTCACACACATTTACAGATTATTTAGAGTAGATAAATGTGTACAATTTAACTTCACATTCAGGATGGGGATGAGCAAGAGAAAGGGTAGAGATATGACAGGTACAGAAACCAAAAACATGGGCAAGGACGATAGTTAAATCTACCTTCCTTACATCCCCATATGTACTGCCTCTTTTTAGTCCATTGCTACATATGATTAGTCAACTAAATATTTTGTTAACCGTACATCACTTGCTCAAGATTACTGATTAGTGCCAAAGTGAAGGCGACAGAAACAATTTAGTTTAGTCGGATGTTTTATCCTCGTTGCAGGAGCAACGTTAGTTTAGTAGTGTGCAATTTGGTGAAAAGGAAGCAGATGATTGAGTAGTAATTAGGTCAGGTGATTATTTTTGGATAAGTGGCTCTTTTTCTTTCCGAATAAGGATCCTCTTCTGAGCTCTTCTTTACTAAACTTGTGTTGAGCTTTATGAGATTTGGTGACACTTAGTTTTAATAAAAATGAATGGTCCAGATTTTGCTTTTCTTGTTTAATTCCCAAACCAATTTAAACGATGTAGTTTTGCTCCAATACACTGATTCTCTCTCTCTCTCTCTTCATAAATGCAAGTCTAAACTCAAACCTCTTCCTTTTCTTTCCTATCGTAAACTTCATTCATTTCCAGAAAATCTCAAACTCAGACTCTCTAAATTCCAAGACAACATTATTGAGTATATTAAATTCTAGACTTTTTTATTTCTCGAAGTTCACTAATTAAAAAATAATAATAATAAAATGAAAAAACACTTGAACACAGCTAGGGATGGCAATGGATCGGATTGGGTATAGATACCCCAATATCTATCCTCGTATCCGTTTAAGATATATATATATCCATCCCCATATCCATCCCCGTATCTAAGTGAGCGGGACGGATTCGGATAATCCGCTAATTAAGATAGAGATATCCATCCCCGCTCCGTTTATATCCGTATCCGATGAAAAAACTGTAAATTTGTATTGTTTACAAACGAAAAATATAACTAAGAGCATCTCCAATGATATTATGCATTTGGAAAAAATGGAGTGACACATAGGATAGATATTAAAAAAGTTAAAAAAACTCTCTTCAATGCTATTATCTAAGTTGAATATGGAGATGATGTGGACAAAAAAAAGTTAGAGAATATGGAGTTGGGTTTCTAATTCTAGAAACTCTCCTAGAAATACTGACTAGGATTTCTAACTTTTTCCACCAATAAAATTAAAGCTTTCAACTCTTCCCACCAATAAGATTAAACCTCATTTAATTGTAAAATAAAAGATGAGAGAGAGTGTAATAATTGTTTTATTATGATTGGACATAAGATGGATACATATTTGAATTTAGATAATTGCATTAGAGATGTGAATATGCATTTCTCTAATATTTTTTCAAAAGTGGGCACTTAATAAATAGAAATATTGATGTGTCACTATTTAGAAACTTAAAAATACATATTTGCATTGGAGATGCTCTAACATATGTAACGGTACATTTTATCTTATTTAAAGAGAAACAGTTACATCCAATAAAGTTTAAATATAAAAATTAATACTAACTTATATAATTAGAATTAATAATTACATAATATATTTTTATATATTTAAAATATTAAAATCTACAATGGATCACGATATCCATCCCCATCCCCAAACCCAAAAATAAAATGGATATTATGATGACATTCATTTCCGTTCCGTCCCCGAAATAATAACATCCATCCCTATTTTAAATGGAGCGGATTCTTACGGATATCCGTATCCGTGGATAATTTTACTATCCCTAAACACAGCTTGTTGAACCCACCTTTAATTTGCCTTTTGACTAGTAAGGGAAGTTGAACTGACGGCGAAGGAGAGGATGTTAATTTTTTTTCCTTCTTTAATTAGGTATTATCTTGGTATTACCTCACAGAAGGTTTATGGAAATGTCCCAAAACAAATATTATTAATTGTTTTAATATTACATATCATGGAGGAGGAAAATTTTGTATAGAATTCGAAGTTAGAGATCAAACTTTTGGTGTTGTTCTAGAAAACCCAATATCTCTCAAATCAATTAAAGAAATTAAAATAAAAAAAATCTCTCAAATCCATATTTTTGGGCGTTGTTCAAACCCAGCTTAATTGAAATCTGTTGTTGGCAAATAATCAAACCTAAGCCAATAGCCTCCCACGCATCCCATCTCTCTCTTCCACCATCAAACATTTTTTGGTTTTTAGTTTGAAATCGAAAGTAGATTGCGAGGCTTAATTAGAAAAAATTCGTTACTTTTGCTGGAGTTTCATTCTTGACTCTTGAGAGTTGAGAGAGATCTTGAGGTGATAGAGGGAAGAAAGAAAAAGGCTCTATGATTGGGGAAAGGAAACACAGTCGTTTGAGTGTGGAAAGGAAAAAATAAAATAAAAGTTTAATCTGAACTACTCATTTTTGTTAAAGCCAGATGTCATCAGATCTTGGAGCTCAGCAGAGAAGAGCCTAGCAGAGTATCCATGTCCTTAGTTTCCTCAAGTTTATTATTCTCTCTCTCCCAGAAAGTATCAAATAAAGTCTTTCATGTGTTGGAGGTTTGACTTTGTCAAAATTTTAACAGAAATGTTAAATATCTCATCTAAAATTCCACATTTTTCATTCCACTAAATGTGGTATGTGAGGTGTCAATTTGTAAGTGGATATACATTAATGATGATTTATCTCACCTACCTCATGTATCCACACCTCACATACCACATATAGTGTGATGAAAAATATCGGATTTTAGGTGGAATGTATAACATTACTGAAATTTTAAATGACAGTAAAGTAGATATAATTATTCTTCTTTAGCATCCCTAATTTATAACAGTTTTTTTATAAATCCCAAAAGATGGATTTTACAGCCTTGGGTCTTAAATATTCAAGATTTATTTCCGTGAAAACCCTTCTGTGATTGGCCAGTTGAATGATTTAAACATACCCTTCCTTTGATCCAACTAAAATGAATATGAATTCAAAAACTCCGTACAAACAATATTTGTAAAATAATATCGAGGTTAAATATATATATATATATATATATATATATATGTAAAATAATGAAAAAAAAAAAAAAAAAAAAGGCCTCACTATGCTTGTCTTTTTTTGGTGTATTCAAGTATAAGAAGTATGCTGCAAATCTGAGCCATTTTGTCTATCAAATGTGCTATTGTGTTCCGATTATGCTCAGGGTGTTCAAGGAAAAAACAAAATGGCATGGGTTTAAGCTTACTGTGCTTGAGGAAGATTTTTATGCTTTTGGTGGAACTAAAAAAGATTCTGCCTTACGGAGGCCCGTTGTGTTTACTCCCCATAGAAACATTGTAAGCTTGGCCTTCGGCTTCTAACAAGTCAAGGGAAGTTCAATTAATTTCATTCAATCTAATTGGGATGCTCTGGTTCCTTTGTTTCTGTGTGATTTTGATCAGTTTTAATGTTTGTTTTTCAACTCTCATCGGTGTTGAATAACTGCTTGACCATTGTGTTACTAATCATTTTCATATTTTTAATATTCCCACCTATTTCTTATCAATATATAATTAAAATAGCTTGCATATAAATATATGTCCATACACACATTTTGACATTATTAAAAAATATATATATATATATATATATATATACGGAAATTTTCCTATAAAGATGTCCTGATAGAATTATATAAGGATATTGAATGTGAGCTACTCGTTTTACATACTTTGACTTGGTATGTATGCACTTGTCAAATCACTTTTATAAATGAGTAGCTCACATTCAATATCCTGATAAAGTTATATAAGAATGCTCTGATAGGAACAGAACCATATATATATATATATAATCGCTATATGTACAACAAATCATATTAAAGACAGACATCTAACCTGATTCAAAGTTAAGGTTCCAGTCTTATCACAGCAAATAGTTGTGACTGAGCCCATTGTCTCACAAGCAGAGATCCTCCTCACCTGCATTTAGATTAACTTAAACCACATAAAATACATTTATGTTAGGATTTGTGTGACATCACACGTACCAATGCCTTGTCTGCCATCATTTTCCTCATTGAGTAGGCAAGTCTGTATTGCAGTCAGAGAACAAGACTATGATGAAAAAAAAAAAAAGGAAAATGCAAAGAACAAGGAAATGAAATGTATACAAAAGTAAATTTTCTAGTTACAAACTTACGTTAAGGTAACAACCAATGGAAGCCCTTCAGGCACTGCAACTACAACAATAGTGACCTACAATGTGCCAGATTAGTGATAAATAAAGACGTCCATAGACATAGGTACAAGTAACACACATTCACAATCGCAAACTATTAAATCTAAGTAAAGATCGACATACAGCAACAGTCAGAATTTTAAGGGCTCCATCTACAGCATCACCAACTTTTGTCTTGCCTGGAGTAAACGGAACACTTCCATCTGGATTTTTGGTATGGCCAGTAAAGAATCTGCAGAGGTATGAACATATATACACGTTAGACTTCATTGAGAGAAACAAAGAGGGAGAGAGAACAATATACCACCAAAAACTGAGTTACCTAGCCAAAAGGACAACCAATACGATAAAAGCTACTGCAAGTCCAACTATACCAGTAACTGTTGCAACTCCATTCAGGCGTACCTATAAAAAAATCATTTAAAAGGTGAATATAATATGTCCCGATAGTCTAGTCGTAATACTTCAAAAAAAAAAAAAAAAAAAAAAAACATGAACTGCCATAAAATAATTACAAAATAAGAAAATAGAAAAGCCAACCTGCAGAGGTGTTTCTTCACCAGTGTCTTCTGAAATACTAGCCATGAGCAATCCCCATTCAGTATTAACCCCGACACCAGTTACCTGACAAAAAGTCAATAAATGCAAGCAATTAAAACAAATTGACAAAATTGTTTGGGTTTAGTTCTTGCAATACCCACTACCTCATCCATATCAAAATTGTTTGGGTTTTATGAAGCTTTAACGATTTATGAACTGGTTGTAGCATTAGAGCTTTTAGTAGTGAATCCCTTTGTTTAATACAAAATGCTGATACATTTTTTCAAAACTATTTCACCGAATGCATATGATAATCCGTGTTTCTAAAATCGAACTGAGGCGGCCTCACCAGCCTCAGTGCCAAAATCCCCCTAAGGCAGTTGCCTCTTCATGCAGTTGGAAAATCTCCGCCTTTTGTTGGTGAGGCTGCCGCCTCAACACCGAATCGCCTCAGTTCCTATTTCATTAAAAAAACTAATATGGGTTTTGAGCTAAATGGGCACTTCAATTCCTATTTCATTTGTTTCGGATATGTATATATATATATATATATATATGTTATTGAATGTTATGGGATATTTTGTTGAATGTCCTTTATCATTAGGATGTCTTTTTATCTTTTACTGAGAAAATACCTTTGGCCCGCCAAATTGAACACATAAATACCTTTGACCAAGTTGACGTGGTCTTAAGACCCTTAAAATATAATTATTAAATTAAATTTTTATTAAAAAAAGAGAGCAATAAAAAGCTGCAATCCAATCTCTCCAACAATATATACTTTTTGGTGGAAATAAAAATAAATGATCAATATTCCTGCATTTTGCATGAGAACCGTTCTCCTTCATTGATTCTCCTTCCAAAATGGAACAATGAAGGAGAGATCTCCATTTGAAGGCGCGCACTCCTTCCGATAGAGCAGATTGTTCCATCAGAGAAGCCTAATTAGATGGAGTCGCGCTGCATATATGAACCGGATTTGCTCCAATGTGGAGGAGATTAACGTAGGTTTTTTAAAAATAAAAATTATTTTTATTGTTAATAAAATTTATTTAAATAAATATTATAATAATAGCACGCTGCAGTATAGGGCCAGTTAGTAATGTTTTCTATTTTCTATTATCGTTTTTTGTTTTATCAAATTTCAATTTAAGTCAAGATGGTTTTCATGAAACATTTAAGAATCAACTGGCAACGATTTTGATGAAACAAAATCCTTTCAGAAAGGCAGTGCATTTGCAAAATGAAGGCATCAAAGATAAGGAAAAAACAAAAACAATAACAATAACTTCACTCCACACAAGACACTCATAATTTAGAATTTTTAACATATTAATAATATTATTATTCCCAATGCAATCGATAAAAAGAAAACATATAGTACAAGACAATTTCCAATAGCCAGTTAGTGTATGTAATTAGCTAGGTAGTGCTACTCTAAAATTACACATACTGACTCCTCATAGAATTGTAATAACAGGAGAAGTTAATAATCTATCAACAATACAGCGCAGCTCAAGAAGAAAAAAACAACAATGAAAATTTGTGAAGGACAAGAAAAGAAAAAATAAATAAAGAATGCCTGCATTAAGCAGGAATGCAGGATGCTAAGAGTAAAAAGGAAAGAAAGAATATCTTATTCTTACAAGCATGGTGCCAATACCATCGGCGACTTTACAGCCAGACATTAGAAATGGGTTCTTGGAGTCTTTGTGAACCTGCATGCAACAATTCTTAACTACAGTAAAAAAAACTAAATATATATATATATATAACGATTAAAAAACAGTAAATACAAGAACTTACAATCATGCTCTCTCCAATCATGCTAGATTCATCAATTGAAAGAGAGTGACCAGAAATTACAACTCCATCAGCAGGGACCTAGAGAAACAAAGTCAGTAAGTAAATAATGCAGATGTATAGAAATTGAAATGAAGTTTCCAAGCAATTTACCTGATCACCAATGTTGAGGGGCACTACATCACCAACAACGAGATCATATATTGAAACCTTAACTCTTCTACCACCTCTAATAACCTATGCATGTGTACCCGTGAATATAAAATATAAAGAAAACACTATTCATATCAAGTAGTATGTCAGCAATTTTATAAAGTACCTCCAAATGTATGTTTCTCTTTTCATCATTCAAGTTCTGGAACAGAAGGGACTGTCGGTAATCACTTATAGCTGAAAAGTAACAAAATGAGAAAGTTAAAATATAAGGCCCCTTCTGTACGAGCAAAGGATAAAGTACTTTATTGTTAAGATCATTACAAATTTAAATTTACATAAAAACAATGCAAATCGTAAAATGCATTTTTAAATGAAATGGGAATGGGATAGGATTCAACGCAAATCCTAAAATGGCACATCTAAATTATGAGGCGACGAAGTAGTCAATTCCAGCACTATACCTGTCACAACAATGACTACAATGACTGCAAAGGCAATGCTTCCGCCATCATACCATCTTTCTTTAATACCCTGTTATCATTTTGAAAAAATAAAATAAAATGAAATAGAATGGAATAACATAAAACGAAATAGACCGACAAAATAAATTAAATAAATATCCTTCTTTAAGTGCAGTAAAACAGAAATGTACAATAGGTTCAACCTTCTAAATAATTAACAGCTTCAAGTTAACTTATAGAAGCAACAATAATACTTAAAAATTCATTGCAAAAGTTTTAGTCAGGACTTAAAGTAGGGGGGTTATCAACTCGACCATGAGACAATAATAAAGATTCCATAATTACATTAATCCCCCAAGGTATTATTGTTTAAACAGAAATGTAATCAAGCCAGCCCTGGCTAACCTGTGTCTTTATACCAAGCGCCAAAGAAGCCACTGCAGCTACCATCAATATAATCAAAGTAAGGTCTTGCCAAGCTTCCCAGAGGAACATCTACATGGCAAAGCACAAAAACTAAGTATGACATATTATAACATATATTCAATTAATGGTAAAAATGAAAAATGAATTCAGAACAAGTGTGCATGCGTGTGTGTGTGTATACAATTAAAATTTCATCATAAAATTTACCCAAAAACTCCTTCCTTTTTTCTGAGGGTATGTGTTTGATCCAAACACATTTCTCCGGTTCAGTAAGTCAGCATCGTCACCACTGATCCCCCTGTCTAAATTTGTTTTTAAAAAATCTGACAGCCCTTTAACCTAAGGAAGCAGCAAAAGAAAGGAAAAAAAATAGTGTAAATATAAATCATAGAAATATGATGAAAATCAAGAAAAATGTGAATTTAGACTTGCCCCCCCATATTGTCGCAGAACTTTAATATTATCATCCCTTGTCATTGAAGAAAGCTGTTCTTGTCCAATAGAAAATTCACCATTAGGAATTGAAGGTAATTTAGTGGGACCTGAAAAATTAAAAGCACCAAGTTATTCATAAGTATAGCAAGACAATATGTTTTTCAAACAAATTGTAAATCTCAAAATTGCAGAATAATCATCGAATATTAGAGATGTGAAAAACAGCCACAGAACATGACACCAATAGCAATATCATATAAGTCATATGCACAACTACACAATCCTAACAGTAAACTAAGCATTAGAGAAAGAAGCAGTACCTATTAATTGTTGTCTAGCTTCTTGGATACGATATTGAGCCTAAATCAGAAAAGCACGTCAATTAGAAAGCAAATATATAACTTGAATTCTACTGAAGAACATCACATATGATAAATTACATACTTGTCTGGCTTGTGTATGTGCTCTAATCTTCCTCAATGTTTGCTGCTTCTCTTCAACCTTCTTGGGGTCCAATGTGTACCGAAATCGACGAGAACGATTGAGCACAAGTACCGCTTGCTAAAAAAGAAAACAGTGAAAATTACAAACATAAACAAACAATATTTTGTCTTCAATAAACAATGCTGCATCATTAAGTAGATGAAATTTTAAGAATATGAATCCAATGATAAGCTTTGATACAAGAAACTAGACATTATACAGTTAAATGATAGAAACACTAAGTTTTAAGCTAGAATATTCCTCCTCCCATATTTCAAGGAAGGAAAAATACTACGATAGAATTAACAAGAAGTCAACAAAGAAAAACAAAACAACAAGAATAGAAAGGAAAAGAAAATTTATATAAATCAGAAAGGAGTAGAGCTAAGTCAGTCTATCAGCAAATCAAAAAGGTACAAAATATCTCTAAGAACCACACTAATTTAAGTTTGTTAAACAAGTTTATGAAGAAATTTCTGAAAATATTTCTCGAAGCACCATATCTAGGGCTTGAAGAGAGTTGAATTTATTTAAGTCAAACATAGTTCGATGGGGCATAGAATGGGCTAGTTACTAGTTAGTAACCATCCTTTCATTATTTACTAATTTTATTCAATTTTCAGTAAAATTAACATTTCTTATAATATAAATAAATAAATAAAACATCAAATATATAATCGAATAAATTAGGAATAGGAAATAATGAAATGTTAATTAACAACAATAGAAATGTTAATCGAACAAAAATAGAAACCATTAACAACAGAAGAGGCAGAAAATTAGGAATAGGAAGACGAACCTAGCAAATGGAGAAACATAATCGAATTAAAAATAAATAAAATTACCTTCCAGCGTCTGAGGCGGCTGATGGAAGCATGCTTGGTACTGGTGATGTCAAAAGGATCGTCGTCGTAGTAATCGGAGCGGTTGATTCCAGTTTCTACGTCTTGATGATGCCGATAGGGTAAGCTTTTGATTTCATCCGTCATTCTTCAACAATCAATCTCTCTATCTGCAACCTCACTCGACTTTCACTCTCGCTTCTTCCTAGTCTCTTCTACCAAACAATAAGAAGAAGAAGAAGAAACTACCAAAATTACCAATCAGAGTTATGTAAAGATAATAATCATTATCTTCATCATCATCATCTTCATCCTCTACTTTGCATGCCTGATTATTAGCTTTTGAATTCATACGTCATTCTTGAAGTTTCACTGTCGCTTGATATTCTTTCTTCAAAAATCAATCTCTCTATCTGCAACTCACTCGACTTTCACTCAATTAATTGTCCTATGTCTCCTCTGTTAATTAAAAAAAAAGATATACATTGGAATGTATTGGGATCTAATGCAGCAATTAATTAAAATTCAAAAAAGCAATGCAAAAAAATATATATAAAACTTGATTAATTAATTGACCTATGTCTCCTCTGTTAATTAAAAAAAGATATACATTGGAATGTATTGGGATCCAAATCAGGAATTAATTAAAATTCAAATGTGCGCACAATCAACTAATCAAAAGCAATCCAGATAAAAACAAAAAAAATTAGAATATATTGGATTCCAAAGTAACAATTAATTAAAATTCAAATGTCTGCGTGGAAAATTCAAAATCCAAATCAGGAATTAATTAAAATTCAAATGTGTGCGCACAATTAATTAATCAAAAGCAAACTAGATAAAACAAAAAAATTGGAATGTATTGGAATCCAAAACATCAATTAATTAAAATTCAAATGTATGCACACAATTAACTAATCAAAAGCAAACCAGATAAAACAAAAAATTGTTAATTTTAATTAATTGCTGCTTTGGATTTTGAATTTTGATTAGTTGATTGTGCGCACATTTGAATTTTAATTAATTGCTGCTTAGGATCCCAATACATTTTAATGTATATCTTTTTTTTAATTAACAGAGGAGACATAGGACAATTAATTGAGTGTATTTTTGCTCACCCACATTTTTGTGGGTAAGTATTACCTCCCTCCCCAGCACTTGACATGTGTCCAGGAAGGAGTGCTTTTGTTAAAACACATTAACAAAAGCACCCCCCGGACACATGTCAAGTGCTAGGGAGGGAGGTAATGCTTACCCACAAAAAGTATGGGTGAGCAAATTCATTCTCCAATTAATTAATAAAGTTTTAAATCTTTTTTTTTTTTTTTGCTTTGCTTTTTTGAATTTTAATTAATTGCTGCTTTAGATCCCAATAGATTCCAATGTATATCTTTTTTTTAAGGTAAAATTTCATATAGATCCTATCTTTTTGGTGATTTGTCACCTTTATAAATGTCTTTCTAAATTCATCATTTTAATCATTTCTTTTTCCAAAACTCTATCACTTTAGTCCATTTGACCAAATATGTGAAAGTTAACTATTTTAAAACCTATAAAAGTACACATTTACCCATATTACTATTTAATTTAACTAAAATGATTATCTTAGCTTCAAATTAAAATGAAAAACAATAAAATTCTCAATAATAAAATCTTAAATAAATATATTGAAAAAATATATATGAAAAAAAAATCATTAATTTTTTCTTATTTTGTATTTTTTTTCATAATGGATTTTTATTTAGCTAAAATGATTATCTTAACTTAAATTAAAATGAAAAACAATAAATTCTCAATAATAAAATCTGAAATAAATAGATTATAAAAAATATATATGAAAAAAAAATCATTTTCGCTAAATAAACATTCATTATGACAAAAATACAAAAAAAATAAAATAAAATAAAAAAATAATGGATTTCATTATTATTATTTATTTAAGATTTTTTTGTAATATATTTATTTAAGATTTTATTATTGAGAATTTTATTATTTTATTATTTTAATTTAAAGAAGCTAATATAATCATTTAAGATAAATTAAATAGTAATAAGGGCAAAAATGTACTTTCACAAGTTTTAAAATGGTTGACTTTCACATATTTTGTCAAATAGACTAAAGTGATAAGTTTTGGAAAAAGAAAGGACTAAAGTGATGAGTTTAAAAAGACATTTATAAAGGTGACAAATCACTAAAAAGATAGGATTTATGTGAAATTCTGTCTTTTTTTAATTAACAGAAGAGACATAGGACAATTAATTAATTAAGTTTTATATCTTTTTTTTTTTTTTTTTTGCTTTGATTTTGTTGCTTTACCTGGTTTGTCGCTAAGAAGCGTAGCGCTGTCCGATATCATTTTCTAAGTCCATTTTCATTTTCATTTTATAATTTGGAATACACGTTTGTTATTGTTTTCCATTTTGTTTTTCATTTTATTTTCAAAACAAAAACAACATCAGTGTTAAAAGTGAAAAATCTCCAAAACAACTTTTTGACGTTTTTCATTTTGTTTTTCGTTTTGTTTTCACTATAAATAAAAAACTCAATTTTTTTTTCTTTTTTTCTTCTTGCTCGATCTCTGGTCTCCATGACTCCATCACTGTTCTTCTTCCTCTGATTTCCTCTTCTTCTTTTCTGATCGTCGGAAACTTCAACTTCTTCTCATTCGAACCTGTTTCTGTGACAAGCAAGAGCTGAAACCATTATAGATTGAATCCTCAGAGGCCGATCTACAAAACCCAAGTAGCGTCGCTGCAAACTGACACCGGAATTAGCCGCATGCGTCGCTTACGAAACCACCATCTTCTTCTTCACCGACTGCTCTTTCATCTTCCTTCCGCTGATCCAGCCACCGCCGACCCTTTCCGCCGCTAGCCCCAGCTATCTTACATCTTGGTGACCTCACTAGCTCCGTTGACTTGGTCGAGCTGCAGCGGCACCGACCTGGTTCTAGGCATTGCAAATATTTACCAAAAATAAAAAATAAAAATTTCAATTCATTATAATATTTGATATATTTTTGATAATCTACCGGACGCATTTTTTACGTTTTCATATTTGGAATACAGCTTCTAAGATATGCTATCAGACCCCTTTTTGGATTTCGAAACTAAAACTAAAAACATTGTTTTCATTTCATTTTTATTTTTAAAAAACAAAAACAAAAACAAAAATAAAAATAATAATAGCTTTGAAAAATGTTGCTGGACGCACCGTATATATTCCAATGCATAAATAGAGAGCATTAATGATCTACTATTTTACCTATGATGGGAGAAAAAAAGACAACATTGCTGGCAAAACATTGGATTATCCTAAGAGTTAATACCCATAAAATACATTAGCCATAATAGCATTTAGAAACATATCATCATTGTAAATTCACTAATAATTGAATTTACTAAGACAAATTGACTAATAACCGATATAAATACGGTTAAAAGTTAAAATTAATAAAAGTCAAATGACATTATGATATATTTATGTAATTATTTTTTTTTAAGGTATGATATTGACACACATAAAACTTATTAGTATACTCATATTTTATTATAAAATTTAATTATAAAAATATCCTAATAAAAATTTACCAATAAAATTACTCCCCTTAAAAGACATCACTTTTCATCTTAAAACACGTAAAATTATAACTAACAAATGGGCATTTATTAAGATAGACTTGATGAATGCCCACTGGCTAGTTGGCTATGCAACTGCCACCTCACAATTCGCTAATTAATTACAAAATCAAATGAAATGATTTTAGATTTGAAATCCAAATACCGTTCCCTCGACTCTCGATTAAAAAATAAAATATCTCAAAATCCAGATATTGAAGTTGTAAATTCACGCGCTTTAAAATCCTGCGACCACTTCCTTTCTTTCTTCTTAATTCATCTATCTTTTTATTTATTGTTTATTAACTTATTTATTATGTTCTTGATTGTTCTTCATTTTATTTTATAACAGTATTATATTTTAAGGTTTAATACTAAAAATTTGACAAGACTAGTATGCTTAACAAAGTCTCTACTCCGTGGTATCTATTTATTTGCAATGTCTCTTTCCAGAAATCCAATAAAAATCGATCTCTCTCTCGTCTCTCATATCTCTTTTTTATTTTATTTCTTCCTCTCATTTATTATTTGTTCTTCAACTGTTCTTCAACTCTTATTCATTTATTTTATCATATTTTTGACATGCTTTGGATGAATTCAAGAATGACGGATGAATTCAAAAGCTCGCTCTATCCGCGCCATCAAGACATAGAAGCCGGATTCAACAGCTCCGATGACGACGACGATCCTTTTTACATCACCAGTACAAAGAATGCTCCCATCGACAGCCTCAGACGCTGGAGGGTAATTTTATTTATTTATAATTCGATTATGTTTCTCCATTTGCTAGATTCGTCTTCCTATTCCAAATTTTGCTGCCTCTTCTGTTGTGAATGGTTTCTATTTTTGTTCTAATATCTTTGATGTTTATTTATTTATTTTTATTATAAGAAATTTTAATTTTACTGAAAATTGAATAAAATTAGTAAATAATGAAAGGGTGATTGCTAACTAGTAACTAGCCCATTCTATGCCCCATCGAACTATGTTTAACTTAAATAAATACAACTCTCTTCCAAGTCCTAGAAATGGTGCTTCGAGATATATTTTCAGGCACAGTCTGAGAAATTTCTTCATAGACTTGTTTAACAAACTTAAATCAGTGTGGTTCTTAGAGATATTTTGTACCTTTTTGATTAGCTGATAGACTGACTTAGCTCTACAGGGCCGACCCTAAGATTTTCGGGGCCCAAGGCTAACTATAGAAAATGAATTTATAGGGCCCTGAGATTTCAAGTTGAGATTCTGTATTTAAATTATGAATCTTCGTAGCAAAATTTAAGAGAGTTTTGAAGAACCCTAATGTGATTTTTGTTCGATGTTTGCTTCTGGTTATCTGATATGTGATATGAGTAGTGTTGTAATGTTGTTTTCCCGTTTTAGATATATAAAAAACAATTAGTGTTAGGAATAAGATTCAACACACGTTTGACTTGGTGTAAGAACTTGAGAATGATAATTGAGTTTTATAATTTGTGAGCCTTTCTTAAAAAAATATGAGTAACGATATTTGCACCCCTGAAAAACTGTATATGCACTACTTTTGAAATTTAAAAAAATATGAAATTTTGTAAATACACTCCGCATATTACCAAATATGTTATTTTAAAAGTAATATAAATAAAACAATTATATATATATATATATATATATATATATGTTTTTGGTTCTTTTCTTGGCCATTGGATCAAGATTTCAGATCCTCTTTCTCCCCCTATCTGGTTCATCATCATCATCTTTTTTTTTTTATTCTGTTGTTTCCTTGAAAGATTTATGGTCATTAATGGAGCTTTTATTATACACACTAAACACGCTTTTATTCCGGTAATTCAACGCTATAAGCTTGAAGATGAAGTCAAGATAAGCTTGGGAGAGAAACAATGGTGTTTGGTTTTTTTGACACTGTTTCTTTGCTAAACAAATCTGAAAATTTTTCTAGGCTTTTGCCCTCCCTTTCACCAAAAAAAAATCTAAAAATTTTAAACAATGGTGTCTTCTCTTTATGTTTTGAATTTGGGAAGAGCCACGTTCCTCCCAAATGCATCCTCCTTTTTTTTTAGAAGACTATTGAATTTTTTTTCTTTTTTTTTAAAAAAGCAGACGGCTGAGTTCTCCCTTATATATGATTTGGGTTTTTTTTTTTTTTTTTTTAGTTAAAAATTAGATAAAGTAAAGTAGTTATAAAAATTATTATATATTTGAATTAACATATTAATAATTTATTTTAAGGTCAATGATGTAATTTTAAATATATATATATTTGGAGGTACACATACGATTTTAGAGGGATGCAAATATCGTTACTCAAAAAATATATATGTTCAGTACTCATTTATGATTTTATTAGTTTTAAAAAATTATATGTTTGATGGAACCTATTTTAAACTCATTTATGGGTTTTTTTAGTTTAAAATCATATATGGTTATATTTGAAACCAATTTTTTTTTTTTTTTTATAATTTAGGGGCCCTTAAAGATCGGGTAACCTAGGCCAGGCCTAGCCTATCTGTACTCCTTTCTGATTTGTATAACTTGTCTTTTCCTTTCTATTCTTGTTGTTTTGTTTTTATCTGTTGACTTCTTGTTAATTCTATTGTAGTAATTTTCCTTACTTGAAATATGGGAGGAGGAATATCCTAGCTTAAAACTTTGTGTTTCTATCATTTAACTGTATAATGTCTTGTTTCTTGTATCAAAGCTTATCATTGGATTCATATTCTTAAAATTCCATCTACTTAATGATGCAGCATTGTTTATTGAAGACAAAATATTGTTTGTTTATGTTTGTGATTTTCACTGATTTCTTTTTTAGCAAGCGGCACTTGTGCTCAATGCTTTTAATGTGTTGAAAAAGAAAAGGGAATTTTACAGGGATGGAAATGTAATTTGTGTGAAACTTTATGATATTGCGGATTATATATTGGATGTATGTAAAGTGAAATGCAGTAAAAAAAAAAGTTTTACAAAAAATCTAGACGGTGGTTTCTGGCCAAATAGAAAAATAATTAAATTATCTGTATGAATTTAAGACTTCTTCAAGGTATCAGATCAATATAATAACATTTACATGAACTAAAACTGTATATGTTATAATAACATTTATTATTTCTCGAAGATATATATATTTACAAATATGAAACTCAAATATTGATTTAAGCAAATACTTTGCATGTGCTTCAAAAACTAGTATATATATAAAAGAAAGAAAAGTTTCCTTAAATGAGTGGAAAATTGGAAGGTAATTAACTTTCATTTTCATTTGCAATTTAGTTATTGAATTGTGTGTGACGCACATAATTCGATTTTCGATTTATTTTTTACTTAACGAACTGTAATCACAAATATTCATGAAGATTCACGATTAATAAATGGGCTTATACTTATAGCAATTGAGTTAACTTTCTTGAATTATAGGATTCACTGTTAATAAATAAAGTGGACATTAATAGTATATATAAACCTGTCAACAAAGATGGCAATGTTGGCCCCTTGCTTATTGTGTTCTCTTTAGCCTTTTGGCATTTTGAATAAATTTTTACCGTTAAAAAAAAACAAAAAAAAAAACATTATAATTTTTTTATTTTGAAATAACACATTATAATTTAATTTGTTGTGCATTATTTGATTGTCACTTTTGTGCTTAATACTTAATCATATTTTAAGAGACACCTAACCATTAAAAAATAGTTACATTTTACTAAATATACAAATATAATAATAACAAGTCCCCACATTTTGTTAAATAAATATTGGCAACAATCGAAATATAATACTCAAACATGAAAGCAACAAGCAAAATTTTTGATATAATTGTTGTTTTATATAATTTTGAATTAGAATTTCTGCAAATAATTATTGCTAAAGTTTTAAGTTTAATTATTTTCCTTTAATATTGTTCTTTTTACTAATTATTGCCAATTAATCCTTAATACTATAAGTCTAGTACCAAATTAATGCATGTGTGAAATGTGAATGAGCATATTTAGTTGTCATGAATTGCTTGGGGATGTTTCTCAACTCTTGTACTTGATTGTGACGTTTACGTGTGTGATGACTAGAAAAATGTAATCGTATTCGATTTATATCAAAATTTGGTGGGTATGTTTTCTAAAGCTTACATTATTTGGATAATGACAAGTAATTAATTTCACTTATTGCATTTACAAATAGTTTATGCATTATAATCATACTATTTTCATTGTCATTTTTGGCATATTTGAGGTAACGGGTCAAAGACAATATAGTCAAGCGTTTATTAGTATTTTATATTTTAAATTAGATTTATAAATTACTTACAAATATATACATAATTAAATTTATAAGCTACTTACAAAAATGTTCATTTTCTAATTTATAAGTTAATCAATTTATAAAATATAAGAAATATACAAATACATACATTATTGAATTTCACAAGTTTTAAATACGTATATATTTGTATATTCGAGTAAATGACTCGAACCCACAACCTTATGAATACATGTGTGAGGGGTTTCTCACTAAACTAACCTCATATTTCGTTTTTGAATGTTTTTTTTTTCTTGTCCCCTAAAAATCTACTGATCAACCGAAGATTGAACAACAAATTTTGTTTTTCTTGTTCCCGATTCTCTCCTTCCCTTCAATTCTATGGCCTTTTCTCATTACTACATTGATTGACCAAAATTATTACTCTCTGAATTGTTGTTTAGATCTCACTTCAATGCCTTCAATTTGATCATTAATTAATAGGTATGCTATTGAACCAAGAACATCTATGAATTCAAGTTGATTAGACCCGAAAAAAAAAAGCAAAGAAAGATAAATATTATATGAAAAATGTTAATATGTGCACCACATCCACAACTTAACGAAGATTTGTATAGGTACAAATCAAATGAAAATTTGCATCTTCTACTTTTATCCACGGTTTTGGTTACGGAGTAATTTGAAGGCAACTAAATATATAATATGGATCGATATACAATTGTCAATTCCTTCATCACAAAGTTGCCCAAGTGGCCTCATAAACCATAAAATCCCTAATGTGTTCAATTTAGGTGACTCCAAAAAAGATGAGGCTTGGCCAATATTATTATTGAATAAAATTTAGATAGAATTATAATAAATATATAATAGATGGTGTGCAATTGAAATTTATTATTTTAAAAATAGCATAATTAATGGACTTATTTGAGATTTATTATTTTAAAGATAGCATAATTAATGGACTTATTTGAGATTTATTATTTTAAAGATAGCATAATTAAGAAAGGGCAAATTATATAAACGTTCCATGAGTTCAACCAATATTGCACTCAGATGCAATTTTTACCAAAATTGCACATATTTTCCCTACTTTTCATTGACTACTTGTTTGACTAGCCTTAAAATTTAAAATGACTAAATTACTCTTGAATTAATTATTTTATTATAATAATTACTATATTTGAGGATTTTATTATGATAAAATTAATTAACTAATCATTTTTAAAAAAAAATTAAATGATTAAGGGCAAAAGTTGCATCTGAGTGCAATATTGGTTAAACTCATGGGAACTTTGTGAAATTTTCCCTTTTAAAAATAGCATAATTAATGAGAGAAAACCAAAAATAACCATTGTATTTATTAAAATTTTGTTAGTAACCACTTTTGAAAAGTTAATTATTAAGAACCACTTTTTATAAAAAAATTTCACTGTTTATCCATAATTTACTAGAATACCCCTGAAATTAGTTTTTTTTTTATAAAAAAAAAAACTTCAAACTTGAAATCATGGCTAAAAGTTTGAATATTGAAACTTGAAATTATGGCTAAAATAAAACTTGAAACATGAAATCATGCCTAAAATGAAATATTTAAAACTTGAAATCATGCCTTAAATGAAATATGTAAAAGTGTAAATATGTTTCTGCAATAACCTTCTTATAAATATGCAGTGCATGACGGCTAAATGTTGACATTGGTACATATGAATCACTATTCTAAATATATTAGTCAATGTTAAATATGGTGATCTACATAAATCACTCAGTCTTGATATAATTCTCAGAATCATTATTCTAAAATATATTAGTCAATGGCTTGCATATCTTTGTATATATTACAACATTATACAATTATTTTAATTTTATGTATATTTTATACACAAGGTTGGTGTGTATATAATTTTGTTTAATCAAGTCAAATAGTAAAAGTTGAACAAATAATCCAAGATTTAAAACAGCATAATTTTGGTATATGTCCTGCAATGAAAGGATCATTCAGTTAATTAGTCTTAGAAGTGTGTTATGATCTAATATCACATATGGATGTTGAGCTGATGAGCAATTAAGGTTACCTTTAGGCGACCAACTAACCATTCAAATGCAAAACCTTGCCTACAAAGTGTACCATTGGGAATTTATAGCAGTTGTTAGCCATCGTTTCTTATAGAAATCCTGAGATTCATTATAAACATAAAGAGAAAAAGTAAGTAGACATCAACCCGAGAAAAAATGCAACGATGCTGAGAAGTGAGAACAAAGAAGTATATACATAGGGAGAAGTGATAAGGATGCTCACCACAGGCTTGCATTGCAGTAACTCAAAACAACAATAACTGACACAACATGGAAGCCAATAGATGTACATTAACAGATACAACAATATCAGAAGCACAAGATGTGCATTGCCTGTTGAGCATATCAGTAGAAGATCCATGAAATTCAATGGCTCCAAATCCAGTAACACGAAAAATACTAAGAAGGCACAAGATACCAATGAAGGGTTGAATCTGCTTACATCAGGTTGGGAAAGAAGGGATCGGAAGAATTAAGTTAAACAGTTTTAAAGGGAAATTTGATGCCTCTGCAAACAATATAGCCTCCTTTTAGCCTGCCTCATTCCAAAGATCACCGATCATGTCAAAAAAATAAGGATCTTGAACCTGTTTACATAACAACATAAATTGCAAATGTCAAAGTTTGACAAAGTTGAAACTCAAACTACCTTGGACAAACTATTTGTTATGCTAAAATTTAAATAACCTAGTATATCTTTGAATTCTAATTAAAAATTTAGTGAGGAATAATTATGAAAGACAAAACAGTGGATTAAAAATTTGAGAAATTGAAGTTTAGAAACAAACATACATCATATAATTGTAACTCATTTCGTGTTTCGCCCTCCGGATTGTAAATGAATCTGCCATCTATATGAACCGAAGGGATGTTGGATATCTTGGACCAATATTTTCCTTTATCTCTTTCGCATTCTTCTTTCAGCAATGGACAATTAGTGATACATAGCTCCATAAGTAACAATGGCAGCCCCTGCTCTGGAAAGGATCTGAGATTCGGGCAGTCTTTAATCGACAAATTTTCAAGAGAGTCGAAGCTATGAAAACCGTCACTCAAAAGGCATTTAAGTTTTGGGAAATTTTCAAGGGTTAGATGAGTTAGAGAAATGGGCAACAGCATTCCCATTTCTTGCTGTGGAAAAGACTCTGCATCTGGACATCCACTGATATGGAGGGATGTGAGAAAGGTGAGGTTGTGCAACCCCCACTCAACCAGTGGCTTATACATGTTGAGACCACCTGAAATTTGAAGGCCTGTCAGGTTTTTGGGTAAACCTTCTTCTGGAAAGGACGTGATACATGGAGATTGTACTACTGATAATCCTCGAAGAGAGTTGAGGGTGTTGAAGCCATCCGGGAGGGATTTTAGCTTCTTGCAGTTTTTGATTGCAACATTTAAAATGGTTTTGGGAAGCCCTCCTTGTGGGAAGCAAACAATACTTGAACAGTTAGATATATAAAGCTCTTGAAGACAGCTAAGATTGTGTAAGCCCTCAGGTATGGATTTAAGATTTTCACAATCCCACATAAAAAACCTTTCAAGAGATGCATTATTGTGAAACCTCTCTGCTATTGACTCTAACTTTGGAACATAATTGAGACAGAGGCTACGAACTGTCTTTGATAATTGACCACTCGTTGATAAGCACGTAAGAGATGGGCAGATGGACACTTGCAGGTCATCGAGAAGAGATGCATTAGTGTTGTTAGAAGAACAAGTACAACATTTCTCCTTATCATCCCACAAACATTCCAACTATCTCAAGCCTTTTTAGAGATGAAGGTAGGTGGCCTCTCACAATGGATGTTAGAGAACCACAACATTCAATTTTCAAGCTTTCAAGACGAACTTGGTTGTGCATCATCCCATGAGATAATGATGTTAAATCATTGCAACTTGTAATCTCTAGTTCAGACAGACTAGAGAGGGAACAATCCTCTGGAAATGAAACGAGATTTGAGCAAGAACTAATACATAGCCTTCTAACATAGGTGAAGTTTTGCTGTCCCTGTGGTGTCTTCTCCTGAAAACTATTATTCTGCAACAAACACATGAGCTGCTCACAATCCAATACCTTAATCTTGAGACATTTTACTTTCAGAAACTCTGGCCTTAACCAACTGTCAAACTCACACACACTAGAAAGAGTCACAGACTTTAGTAATTTGGAGTTGATTCGACTATTGCACGCCAACCCTTTGCACCCATTTATTTCTAATGCTCAGAGCATTGGAATGCTTGAGAATGAAATCACCAACTCGTAGCAGTGATCAATCACAAGTTTCTCTAACAAAGGAAGATGATCAGGTAATCTTCCAGAGAGTTTGGGACATCTTATAATGGACAGCCTGTGAAGGCAAAACAGCATAATTTTGGTATATGTCCTGCAATGAAAGGATCATTCAATGAATTAGTCTTAGAAGTGTGTTTGATCTAATATCACGTATGGGTGATGAGCGGATGAGCAATTAAGGTTACCAGTTACCGTTACCTATATGTAACCATTCAAATAGGGATGTATATAGTCATAGCTTCTATTTTGAATCAAGCCTTGTTGTGTGGGAAGGCAGAAACATGCCCAGAAATGCAAAAACCTTGCTTACAAAGTGTACCATTGGGAATTTATAGCAGTTGTTAGCGCTATCGTTTCTTATAGAAATCCTGAGATTCATTATAAACGTAAAGAGAAAAAATAAGTAAACATCAACCAGAGAAAAAAATGCAATGATGCTGGGAACAAAGAAGTATATATATATATATATATAGGGAGAAGTGATAAGGATGCTCACCACAGGTGGCTCAAGCACATCTTTAAGCATCTCTTGTGCTTGCATTTAGTGTGCATCAACTATTTCAACTAGTAATTCTGCCTTGATAGATGCTCATATATATGCTTGCTAGATCTTTTATAATACTGCCATATGCTATCATCCGAAACTCTGTGTTTCAACTCGCTTAAGATTGGGAGGACCAAGGAGGCCCCCAAAAAAGTTTTACTACAACATTAGACCATCATAAGATGCTGCCAAATAAAAATTGCATGCTGTTGAGGGCAACATTAAACCTGAAATCCGCACATTGTCATCAAACTCGTCCTACAAATTAACAAGCAAGGGTAACATATCAATTCAATTGTCCTATACATAAGAAATACTATAAAACTTTTACTCTATCACATCCATAAGAATATATATATATATTAATAAAGACCAGTCCCTCAGATAAGCTCCAAAAATCCCCATATATAGGTATTTCATGAACTTGCATTGCAGTAGCTCAAAACAACACGAACTGACACAACATGGAAGCCAATAGATGTACCTTAACAGATACAACAATATCAGATGCACAAAACGTGCATTGCCTTTTGATGCCTCTGCAAACAATATGGCCTCCTTTTAGTCTGCCTCATCAAAAAGATGATTGATCATCTCAAAAAAAAATAAGGATCTTGAGTCTGTTTACATAATAGAAATTGTAAATGTCAAAGTTTGACAAAGTTCACATATTACATATATGATAACTCAAACTACCTTGGACAGACTATTTGTTATGCTAAAATGTAAATGAAATAGTACATCTTTGAATTCTAATTAAAGATTCAAAGAGGAATAATTACGAAAGACAAAACAACGGATTAAAATTTTGAGAATTTAAAGTTTAGAAACAAACATACCTCGTATAAATTTCTAGTTACCACATTTCATTTTGCCCCCTCCGAATTGTAAATGAATCTGCCATCTATATAAACCGAAGGGATGTCGGATATCTTGGACCAATATTTTCCTTTATCTCTTTCGCATTCTTCTTTCAGCAATGGACAATTAGTGATATATAGCTGCATAAGTAAAAATGGCAGCCCCTGCTGCGGAAAGGATCTGAGATTCGGGCAGTCTTTAATCGACAATTTTTCAAGAGAATCGAAGCTATGAAAACCATCACTCGATAGGCATTTCAGTTTTGGGAAATTTTCAAGGGTTAGATGAGTAAGAGAAATGGGCAACAACATTCCCATTTCTTTCCACGGAAAAGACTCTGCATCTGGACATCCACAGATATGGAGGAATGTGAGAAAGGTGAGGTTGTGCAACCCCCACTCAACCAGAGGCTTATACATGTTGAGACCACCTGAAATTTGAAGGCCTGTCAGGTTTTTGGGAAAACCTTCTTCCGGAAAGAACGTGATACTTGGACATTGTACTACTAATAATCCTCGAAGAGAGTTGAGGGTGTGGAAGCCATCCGGGAGGGATTTTAGCTTCTTACAGTTTTTGATTGCAACATTTAAAATGGTTTTGGGAATCCCTCCTTGTGGGAAGCAAACAATACTTGAACAGTCAGATATAAAAAGGTCTCGAAGACAGCTAAGATTGTGTAAGCCCTCGGGTATGGATTTAAGATTTTCACAATCCCACAAAGAGAAAATTTCAAGAGACGCATTATTGTGAAACCTCTCTACTATTGACTCTAACTTTGGAATAGAACTGAGATGGAGCCTACGGACTGTCTTTGATAATTGACCACTCGATGATAAGCATGTAAGAGATGGGCAGTCGACCACTTGCAGGTCTTCAAGAATACATGCGCTTGTGTTGTCAAAAGAACAAGTACAACTTTTCTCCTTATCATCCCACAAACATTCCAATTTGTCACAATCTACTATCTCAAGCCTTTTTAGAGATGAAGGTAGGTGGCCTCTCACAATGGATGTTAGAGAACCACAACATTCAACTTTCAAGCTTTCAAGACATACTTGGTTGTGCATCATCCCATGAGATAATGATGTTAAATCATTGCAACTTGTAATCTCTAGTTCAGACAGACTAGAGAGGGAACAATCCTCTGGAAATGAAACGAGATTTGAGCAAGAACTAATACATAGCCTTCTAACATAGGTGAAGTTTTGCAGTCCCTGTGGTGTCTTCTCCTGAAAACTATTATTCTGCAACAAACACATGAGCTGCTCACAATCCAATACCTTAATCTTGAGACATTTTACTTTCAGAAACTCTGGCCTTAACCAACTGTCAAACTCACACACACTAGAAAGAGTCACAGACTTTAGTAATTTGGAGTTGATTCGACTATTGCACGCCAACCCTTTGCACCCATTTATTTCTAATGCAGAGAGCATTGGAATGCTTGACAATGAAACCACCAACTCGTAGCAGTGATTAATCACAAGTTTCTCTAACGAAGGAAGATGATCAGGTAATCTTCCAAAGAGTTTGGGACATCTTATGATGGAAAGCTTGCGAAGGCAAGGAAATGCATCAACATGCTGGTTTTCTTTTATAGGTTCCCAATGCTCCCAGTCTTGCAAATATTCAAATCTGAGAGTCTCGAGTGATTGAAAAGGCTTTGAGCAACCCTTACCGTAAATCTCAGAACCTAAGCTTTTTAAACTCTTCATCCTTTTGATGGTGAGATCTTTAAGCGACCCCAATAATCCAAGTGAAGGCAAGGATGTGCAATTTTCACACATGTCCAATCTCAGGTACCTTATATTGGAAAATGATGGATCACCTACCCATGATGGAAATCTTCTTCCACCATAACATGTGATTGTGAGCATTTCTAAATTTTGATGAGGTAGTAGCATGTCAAGTACATTCTCCTCTACCACCTCTTTCCGTGAGTCATCAAATCGAGATTCCCATTCTAGCCACAACTCTTTTAAATTCTTGTTATGTCTTAAAACTAAATCTCTTGGATCAAAATCAATCACATTATTTAATCTCGAAATACAAAGTCTTCCACGAAGATGTTTTAAATTCTTCAAATCTTCTAAGTCAGATCCAATACTCTTGCCCACGATAAAATTAGACAATCTTTGAAGAGATTTAAGTTCTCTCATTCCTATTGGCATCTCCATAATACATGTACCTCTAATATCAAGATGACGAAGATTAATCAAATTTCTTAAGATAGAAGGCAACTTCATGAGATGAGAACAACCTCTTAATATCAAAGTTTGTAAATTGTATAATGAGCTTATTGACTCTGGTAAATCAATAATGGCAGTGTGAGAAAGATTTATATACCTTAGATGATTCAAACCTCCGATTGAATTTGGTATCTCAGTGATGTAATATGTTCTTAATGATAGTGCCCTCAATTTTTTGAATTTTGGCAACAAATCAGAAAGAACCATATTAGTTATGTAATGTTCACTGTCATCTGTAGCTATTGACAAGAATGTCCTTGTTCTTGCCGTTAAGAACTCAGCTTCGTTGAAGACTTCAAATTTATTTTTTCCATTGAATCTATCAGAGATGTAAGAAAAATGACGAACCTTTTCCAAGCTTCTTTGTTGTTTATTGTCCCCCGAGATATCCTCCAACCTCAAGTCTATTTCTTGAGAAACCCATTGAGCCATATCATGAATAAGATCGTGCATTCCAAATTTAGAACTATTGCTGACAGATTGCTGAAAAAATGACCTTGACAATAAATCATAAAAATACTCATTGCCTACATCTTCTAGCTGCTTATTTTTTGTTGATTGCTGGAGAAGTCCTTCTGCCATCCACAAATAAACAAGTTCTTCCTCTCCAAACTCATAATCTTTTGGGAAAATTGCGCAATAAGCAAAACATCTTTTCAGATGTGAAGGGAGATGGTGGTAGCTTAATTTTAAGGCTACAGGGATCTCATGTTCATTCGACAAATCCCATATTTTACTGTTGAGTATATCCAACCACTCATCACCTCTTTGCTTACAACGGAGAAGGCCACCAAGAGTCCTTGCTGCAAGGGGCAAACCTCTACATTTTTCAACAACTTTATGACGAATTACGTTGATATTGCTAAATGTAGCAATTTCTCTGCACTCAAAAGCATGCCTCTCGAACACAGACCAACAATCATCATCAGATAAAAGCTTCAAATCATGATATCCATCGGGTCTCATTGTTAATGCTACCTCTACAAGTCGTGTGGTAACCATTATCCTGCTTCCTGATGCAACAGCCATAAAGGGTGATTTCAGGACTTCCCATAAGCCATAGTCCTTGCTCCAAACATCATCCAAGACTAGCAAGAATTTTCTTCCTGAAATTGTCTCCTTTAATTTAACCTGAACTGCATTTAAATCGTTTAGACTGCAAGTATTGAGGGTGATTGATTCAATAATAGACTTTGAGATTCTCAAAACATCAAAGTCGTCCGAGACACAAACCCATGCTTTGATGTCAAACACAGAATCTCCCACTTCATTGTACACTTTCCGAGCAAGCGTTGTTTTGCCAGCTCCTCCCATAGCAACAATGGGTATTACAATAAAGTTTCCATAGCTAGGTTCATCACTCAACACCATATCAAGTATTTTGGTTGTGTCTTCATCTCTCCCATAAATAGCAGGTTCGGTTGTTATGCTTGTAGTGGGCGGTCTCTGGTAAGCAGCAGCAGCAGTTGATGAAGTAGTAGCTCCAGCAATCTTTTTAACCAATCCAAAATCTTCTTTATCTTCCCAGAGTTGATCCAACCGAGTAGATATGTCATCCATCTTGGACTTCATACCAGTATAGGACATCAAAGCCCTGCCTGCATCAAGTAGGAAGTTGGAATTCTGATGTTGTTTCGTCAACTTGCGCTCCAATTCTTCAGTAGCAAACTCATCAAGTAAGTCATCCAAATCATAAGCCAAGTCTTGGAGATCGTCAAGCCACATCTTGACAAGCTTGTCAGCCAGTTGCTTCTCCTCTGCATCGACTAGAACCGCTTCAATCTTCATCAACTTCTTCTTCCATTTCTGTAGCTCCGGAAGGACCAGATCAGGACGAGGAAAGAAGGACAAATCTCTCGGGGACAATCTGTCAAACAATACCTGAAGAAACGCCGAGAGAAACACCTCTCCAATAGCCATCTTGGTCTCTGATCTATTGTTTGGTTTATGACACAAAAGAGAAAGTGCAACTAACAAGAGAGCAAACAGGAATGGTTTTTCTATATGGATCAATGTCAATGCTAAGCAGAAAATTAAAGCATTAGTTCAAATAGCTTTCCTTTTCTTTAATTCAATTCTCACTTCTAGAAATCATTTGTCAAACCGTGTGGACTCCACCACTCCAATTTTTTTCAACAGGAATGAACGTTGACATTGAAGGCAACACCACCAACTCTCACCACCACCACCACCACCATCATCATCATCTTCATCCTCTACTTTGCATGCCTGATTATGAGTAAAATCTAAACTAAAAGGAGTTATCCCCTAAACACTAGCTATGTAAAAAATAATAATAATAAAAATAATAAATAAATCAAAGCAGGGGGCACGACACAATCAATAATCAATGCTACTACTATAAATAATCAATTGATTATAGAAAACTTGGACCTATATATGTCTGAAAACTCTTAAAATCTCCATTTTTATGGTAGGAGGAGATTACCGCGGCTTTATTTTTGGAGATCGAACAAGGCGCCAAAACTTCTCTTTCGGGTTCTTTTTTCTGGTTATTCATTTTCCTCTTCTTGTTCGTCGGCTTCGTCGTCGTCTTCATCGCTGTGATTTTTCATATTTTAGATTTTACAGGAACTAAGCTGAAAATTTTGTCAACCAGTCTTAGCTGAAAAGATGACGTGTCCGAGCACGTCATCACATTTTGCTGACGTACCATTTACATAAGGGGCGCAAGATGACGTGTTAGGTACATTGGTTACTATTTGTTGACGTGTTATGCCACATCATAAGTTTTAATGACATTTTCTTGCCACGTCAGCTACTCCACGCTGATGTTATTTTACACGTCCGCAATCCTTAATGACGTGCCCACTCACATGAGCAACGTCAGCAATTTTGGGTCATGATGATCCGACCCAAACTCGGCCCATTTGGCGCCCAAACCAAACTATATTAACAATAACAACCAATCAGAGAAGACCCGAACAACCTACTCTGCTTTTCTTCAACTACCATTCCAAATTTTTTTTGAGTGACAGCTCTATAGATTCACTTACAGAGACACAGACACAAAAGATCGAGAAAAACGACATCAATCTAGAGATGGGTCTAGGTTTGTTTTCAAAAACAATCCTTTGTTTCTCGCTTGTTTTCATTGCTTCCTCTCAGTGTTCTGCTTTTTCTGACGACGACGAGGAGAAACCAAGTGCGTATGAAGTCCTAAGTAGCTACAATTTCCCAATTGGGATCCTCCCAAAAGGGGTTCTTGATTACCAACTCGATTCGTCAACCGGAAAGTTCTCTGCTTTCTTGAATGGGTCCTGCAGTTTCTCTCTTGAAGGGTCGTACCAGCTCAAGTACAAGCCCACCATTAAAGGGAATATTTCAAAAGGAAAGCTTGGGAGCTTGGAGGGTGTCAGCGTCAAGCTCTTCTTCATGTGGATTGACATCGTTGAGGTCTCGCGGAGTGGTGACAATCTTGAATTCTCTGTTGGGATTACTGGTGCTGGCTTTCCTATTGATAACTTTGAAGAGTGCCCTCAATGTGGGTGTGGATTGAATTGTGATGGCTTGCAAGTAAGCAAGATTAGAACGAATCCGTTTGTTTCGTCTTATTAGGGATTGATTAGGGTGGATATATATAGTTTATGTGTATTCGGATTATTTTGAATTCTTTTGTGTGTGATTAGATTGGGGTCAATTGAAATGGTATTTTAGTATTGATGAATTGTTATTCTTTGTGGAATTATTTGTCTGTTTTTATTGTTGATTGTTAGCACCTTAACAGTATATTTAGGATCAGAAACAGAATCATGTTTGTTTAACCAATAGAGGGGGCTTTTCACTGCAAAATTTGATTAATAGTGAATAAAAACTCTCTCTTATATCTTTGCTAGAGTTGTCTATGAGTTGGGAAGAAAAACAAATGTTTTCGGGTTGTTTGTTGTGTATCTATCAAGCAAAGAAGACTAGTTCAAGACTTCAAGTTCCATTCTCAACTGTTTTATCGAACGGTTATTTGGTTTTGAGAGGAGGTGAAAAGAAGTAATGATATTTAGGATTTAGGTCTTAGATTTGACAAATTGGGACACCAAAACGCAAAAAGCTTCTGCGGTCTGATTAATTCGGAATGAATGCGTCTGGTTTTTCTTACTTGTAGGTATAACATGAAAGGCACTGTAATAGATTTTGAACAATGGATGCTTGTTTGCTTGGAGTTAGCAGATGCAGTTTGTGTGTTTAGATGTTGTCTACACTGTTTCTTCATCGCCTACTATTTACATCGGAATGCTACATATAACATAAGTTGAAATGCATGTTCTTTTACTTCTCCTCTTAATTAAAATCCTACTGTTTATTTTACTCCAGATTTAGGTTACCTAGACTTAAGCATAGAACATTAGCTTATTTTTAAAAGTTTGGTCTGCTCTTTTTTCACTTCAATCGAAATTGAAAGGTCAGATTGCAGTTAAGAAATCGCAATCATCTTGCGGAACTGTATAGTAGAAACAGTGATATATTTTGCATTTAAGTGAGCACACAACAGCTCCTTGCCTTTGTCATTTCAACAAACTATTTTCTTGAAAATTTTGATTCTGCCTACGTTGTCTTGAGTTTAGATCAAGATTGCACTTTCTTTATTTTTCATCCTATACGAAGGATAGGTATATAACTGTTTTCTAGATTAGAATGTGCCATCTTTTGGGAGTGTTAGTTTACTCATATATGTTGTGCAACTAAGTAAAAAGCTCATAGCTGAACTATGTTTGCTTGTCGCTTGCCACATCACATCTTATGATCTTGGACCACGTAGATTTTCTCTGGATCATCGTGGCCTTGTTTCTCTCAAATACGCCATTGGAAATATCTTTAGGTGAGTCCATTTGATCTTTAAGTGCAAACTAAAGATCCTTGCCTGATTAATATGATACCAAAATGTTGATTATATTAAAAGTTGTATGCCATGTATGTGATTTAAAGATTATGAGTTTAGAATAGAGCAAATTACATCGAGTATTGAATGATAACAAGAATACTTTGTCAGGGTACTTAAATTTGTGAGAAGATGCTTCCTCGATGTTGTAACTGTAATATGAGGCATAATTTGGCGCCTATGCGCTTGCCATAATGGTAATTTGGTGCTATAGGTTTCCTCATCTTAAGGTTTAAGTCAGTCACATGAAACAACTGATATTACTAGGACAGGAGATCTCTGAACCCTGTAAAAATCTTCTATTGACTAGAGCTAGATTTTCCACATAGAAGGAAACTACTTGCTAATCAACTGATTAAATTGTAGTACACAAGTCTGACATCTACCTTGGTTTCTTGTGCAACTGTCCGTGGGGGATTGGTCTTTCCTCTATTAAGAGTATAACACAATCCGCTGCTATAAGGATTTTAAGCTGTGTATTTGAATTGATAGCTTGTCTATATACACAAAGAATGTGCTCGTAAATTCTCACAATCGTTTTTGCAACAGGTTCTCCACCATTGCCTTTTATGAGTTTTGTGTTACTCATTGTAGTTATTTGAATTTTTTCCCTGCAAAACCCTGATATTTCAGTTTATTTTCTCTCTTTGTATTGTTATTTCTTTATGTTTTCAGTCTTTTTGGCTTAAATCATACATTGATCCCATCCTTACTCCATTATTCATAGCTGAAGACCTAAATTAACAATACAAGCATGTGTATAGGATTACTATTATCGGTTAATCTTTGCATCTTGTTGTATCTGTATCCATGTTGATTGTTGATAGTGGTGGTGGTGTTAACAATGGTGATCACCATAGAACTAGTATCTTTTGCCAGTTTAGTTTTTGCCGGACTTTCAAAGATCTTGCAGGATTTGTGAGATAAGCGAAGCTTACAATTGTCCAATGGTATGTGCAACCGACCTATATTCTGCATTATATATATATAAGAATTCAGCAATTCTACCAAGCCAGAGACCATCTCTAGTCTCTACCTTGGAAACAGTAGCAGAATAACTGGCATCAGACGACATCAAGGAAAAATGTATGCAGTTTGACTCCATATGGAGGATTGTTTAAAACGTGTGTATTTTATGTCCAAACTATTGTCATTTGAACTCAACAAAACACAACCTGAAAAGGGTTGTTTCAAAAGTGGTTGCTGTCGCCTGTAGACTAACGTCTGTGGTGGGATGGTGGGTGGTGGTGGTGGTGGTCTATGACTTCCAACATTCACATTGCCTCCTTGGTGTCTTCTCTGTAATTTCACAACTTTTGAGTTTTGTATAAATGGAAACCTTTTTATATATGACAAGAAATTCTCAAAACATACTCTGTCAACTCTAAGAATGACAACAACCCACATCCCATTTCATAATCCAATATGGCAAACAGATATCAATTCGTTTGGAAATATTAATTCAGGATTCCGCACGTGATAATCTTGGACGGAATAATTGAAAGTCAAAACAGAGATTATTTGTATTTTTTCTTTAATAACTTGCCATGTTAAGAGGGAAGTTGGTGGCCGGTGGGATTGATTGATTTGTTTGTGGTATGCAAGTAACTTAATTAAAGGCGATCATGGCTCCCAATTTCCAGAGATTTTCTATGTTGTGTGACCAAATAACGTGTCTCTGTTTCTATAATAAAACGAAACAGAGACAATGACTGGTGCCCAAATAACTATTAGTATAGCACTATAGCACAACCCACTGATCCTGACTTTCAAAAAACGCGGTTTTATACACAAAAAACAAATAAATAAAAAATAAAAACAGAGACAAACTCCAAGTGTACATAAATACATACATACACGATACAGGCTGCTACTTGGCTTTACCATGTCTTGCCTTTGAAGGTTTCAACTTTTACTATAATTGTTTGTTTGTTTGTTTGTGGGATGATCAAAAAAAAGAGAGATAAAAAAGATAATAAGACATTGAGAAAATGACAACCCATATCCCAACTTTTATTTCTCTCCTCATATTCATTATTCAATCTCTCAATTATATATATATATATATATATATACACAAATATGTATGTATGTACGTACATACATATTTAGGTTTGTTTGTTTGATTTGATCCATTTAGCTCAGAATTCAAACATATAAATTTCATTTGTGTTCTCTTTGTTGACCCCTATTTTCTTTCTTTCTCTTCTTGTTGAGCTCTCTAAAAAAAAAAAAAAAGTTGGTTTTTTGATTCATTTTTTCTCTGTTCAAGAGATAACCCTTGAATCTCTGTCTGTCCTTTCCTTTTCTCTCTACCTTTTTTTAAAAAAAAAATTAATTTGTTGGTTGAAAAGCTGATCTTTTGATTGGTTTATCTCAATTCAACAATTAATGATTGCTCTTCGTCTCACAAAAAAGCTCTCAATGTATGTTTCTTGACCTCCCCCTTTGTTGATCTCTAAAAAGCAAAAAAGATTTGATCTTTCTCATTCAGTTGTAACAACCCTTGTGTTGAATCAGATTTGTGTATCTTGGAGGAGGTGGGGTTTGTGTTTGATTGTAAAAAAAAAAAAAATGATGATGATGACAATGGAAGGGATGATGGATAGAGGTGTATTGGATGATATAATAAGAAGGTTGTTGGAGGGAAAAGGAGCAAAACAGGTTCAGCTATCAGAGGGTGAGATCCGTCAACTTTGTGTCAACGCTCGCCAAATCCTCCTCTCTCAGCCTGTTCTCCTTGAGATTCATGCTCCTGTTCGCATCTGTGGTCAGCTCTCTCTCTCTCTCTCTCTCTATATATATATATATATATGTGTGATAATATGATGATGATGAGATTACATATTGTGTTGTTTTATGGTTTTGTGATTGTTTGTGTTTGAGGAAGGCTGGATCCATGGTTGAAGGATGATTTATGATTGGTTTTTCTTGATGTTTGGTGTGATAGATGGGGAATCTGGGATGTGGGTATGGATAGATGAGTTGTGATTGTGAATTCTGTTGAAAGGTTTTTGTGAAATTTGCATATTAGCTCTGTGGTTAATGGTGGAAATTGATACCTCACAAATATGCTTATGGTGCTATTTTGAAATGGCAAAGACGGTTGCTCATTTAATGTTGAATTTATTAAATTCTAATTGAATTGATAGTGAATTGTTAGCATCTAGAGAAAAAACTGCAGCAAATTTGGAAATGACAGTTGATTAAATTATCGGCTTATCAACGTGCTTTATGTGCCTGGTATCTGGTGTTTCTAACATTTTCAGGCTTCTTACAGGTGATATTCATGGGCAATACCAAGACCTCCTAAGACTATTTGAACATGGTGGCTACCCTCCTGCTGCTAACTACCTCTTTCTTGGGGATTATGTTGATCGAGGCAAGCAAAGTCTAGAGACGATATGCTTGCTTTTGGCCTACAAAGTAAGATATCCTGACAAAATTTTCCTTTTGCGGGGAAATCATGAAGAAGCGAAGATCAATCGTATTTATGGATTTTACGATGAGTGTAAAAGGAGATTCAATGTCAGGCTTTGGAAGATATTTACTGACTGCTTCAATTGCTTGCCTGTGGCTGCACTCATTGATGAGAAGATACTTTGTATGCATGGAGGACTGTCTCCAGACATGCAAAATTTGAATCAAATAAGGGAAATTTCTAGGCCTACTGAGATTCCTGATAGTGGTCTCCTCTGTGATCTGCTATGGTCTGATCCTGATTCTAGTGTCGAGGGCTTTGGAGATAGTGATCGAGGTGTTTCGTGTACTTTTGGACCAGATGTAGTTGCAGACTTCTTGGATAAGAATGACCTCGATCTCATTTGTAGAGGCCATCAGGTAAGCCATTTTCACTTTGAGCAGACTGAATATCCTATTTACAATGAAATATTTGCTTTCGTGAGCACGCATCAGACACCGTTTATAGTTCCTTAGCACCTATTCTAATTGCTGCCTTTCGGTTTCCTATTTAGTACAACTTTCTTCTTTCAATGCCATGTGTATGAGATGATTCAATCGGGATGGTGAATTGGTGATGATATATGATCAAGCCCTTGAATCAGAGATCGTTAGATATTCACTAACAATACCCGTTATTTTGTGTAATTTGTTAACATACAATTTATAACAACTTTAGTAGTAATTCTCAAGAATAACTATATGATTATCACATATAAACCATCCAAATTAAGATTCTTATGGGTTAAATTGCAGGTGGTGGAAGATGGATACGAGTTTTTCGCGAAACGAAGATTAGTTACGATATTTTCAGCCCCAAACTATGGTGGGGAGTTTGACAATGCAGGTGCTCTATTGAGTGTTAATGATTCTTTAGTGTGTTCCTTTGAGATATTGAAGCCAGCTGATAGAACATTTCCAAGCGGTTCTAAGGTGACTCTTAAAAAGGTATGCTCAGGTTTTCCCATCTTCTTTCGTTAATATATACACAACGTAATTTCCGTTATGTTCTTCTTTGTGATCATAACAATATAAGCTAAAAATTTCAATACTTATAATAGATTGGTTGGATTGTAAACTTATATTCTTGTTTTCGTTTGAGCAGCCGCCTAAAACGAAGGTTTGATGTGGGACGGAGGGTGGTTTCTGGATATTTCTTTTAGTTTGAACATGAATGGTTTTTGCAATGAAGAAGCCTTCATGGGATCTGAGCTTGCCGATAATTCTCAACTGCAACTGGGTGTACTGTGAAAAAAGAATCTGTAAATTAGCAGCAATACATGCAATTTTCTAAGCAAGAACAGTGAATTTTTCCATCTTTTGATCTGGTTTTGTATCTGTTGATTAGTGTTGGGTTTGATTGATGATGATGATGATGGCCTGCCTTGATTTTTTTGTACATCATATACCATATCTGGTTTGCTCAGGTTTTTCGCATCAGTTAAAACACGCATCGCAAATTCGTGCAAGTGAAATACATAACACAGGAAGAATCAGCTGTTAAAACTTACACTTTAAACAAGCTCACAACTCACAAGGTCATCTTTACAAGTGATTCTGCCAATTCTTCCAAATATAAAAAAATACATTAAGGCAAGAGAGTGTCCTTTATCTCACATTAACAAAAATTCTGTGACACGAAAATTCCATAATCATATTTGTTCTTGTACAACAGCACGATGCAAATTATCCTAATCTCTCTTTGCCGTCTAAACCAAGCTTGACCTTGCATCGTCTCAGAACTTGATCGATACCTGAGTAGCTTGGTCTGCAAAAATACCATAAAACATACATTTTAAGCATATGAAGAGCTATAAAAAGTAAACGAGGGAAAGAAAGAATACCATTCATGATTGGTTTTCCTTTGATAAATATAAAAGATAAGAGAATGTGCATAAAGATGTAGATTTTCAAATGCACGTAACGTTCATCTAAGGGTAGCCATCTATAATGGTTCTGGGAAAACAACGTTTTTGTAGTTTTGTACTACTTCTATCTGCTGTATCGCGTTATAAAGTATTAACGAGTACAAAAAAGAAACTATTCCTCGAAATATAATGCCACAGATTCACAGTCCCCCACCTTCAGAATATTACCAAAAACCAAACAACAATTCGGTGGTCCAGTTTGAATACAATGCCCGGCTAATACTGTAATACATCATCTACTTTTCATTAAAGAAAAACAAAAAACATTGAGGTATGTCATAACAATAAAAGTGCACATCGTAACAGGATAATCACAAACCTGTAAATTAATACGGATATGTCCACTTACAAAATAAACATTTATCGCCGACTTCCTTTCCTACTTCCTGGACTACCAGGAGGAGTTGCCTGGTTTATCTTGCCGTCCAGTTTCCTAGCAGTGCGTTGAATAGCTGCTAGCTTCTGACGCTGATTATGATTCTTCCTTCTACTGGAATAACAAAAACGATTAAAAATTCAAACACGAATAAAGGTTAATAACTCAAGCCACCCGGATAACACACAGCCAGAAAAGACTAGAGAATTGTGAGAGAGAAAAACAGAAGTTAATATGATTTAAAGAAAGCGAAGGCAGTTAATTATAGGAAACAAACCATCAACTTCAAAAAGCAAGCAATTAAAAAAAAAATGGAAGAAGACAGTGATCTGACCTAACAAATAGAAGTCCAGATGTAAGAACCATTCCTCCCACTGCCCAAGAAACCGTTTCACTAAGTGTCATTTCCCATACCCATTGCCGGAAGTCTTCTAATATTCCAAAGCTCTCAGCCTTCTGGGGCACTTCAAACCGTGAAGCCTTCCATGAATCAGAAATCTTATCTAGACTCACTTTACCACCATAGCAAGATGCTTCTTCCATGTCAATGTATTTATCATCAGGCAATTTAACAGCAAAACCTGCAGCACGGCAGAGCTCTGTGCCATTAGGTACCCATTCGGCAGCTCTACCACAAACAAAGTCTTTGACGCCACATGGTGCCAAAACCTTGCAAGTAAAATTTTCATCAGTGTTTTGATATTGTCAAGCATTTGGAAAGAATATGTGAACACTCCAATTTTCTAAAATTTGAATATTTCATTAAAAACATCATTGTGCTGCCAAATTCTTAAAAGATTTGCCTCAGCACACTAATTCACTAAGCCAGGCCAAGAGCTCGTAAACTTTATAAGATGAAGGAAGCACAAATCAAACTAAATAAGCATTCTAGAGTCTATATAATCTGTTTAAAGTGAGTGTCGGAAAACAATTTTGTTCCAGAACCTAAACTATTAGCTTTGCAAATAAATCTCCCCATGTGTATAAGGTAAATCGTAAAATGCAACACCCTCTTAACGATTCACCACACCAATCCATAACTCCAAAAATATGTCTTATACCTGTGTCTTAGCATCCACAGAGAAGTAAGCACTGGAGCAAGCATCATAGACTCTGTCACAGAACGAGGTACAAATAAGTGGGGGCCCAGGTTGAACACCAATACGTGGATCGCAGATAGAGCATTCCAATAATTCCCATAGATGCAAGCACTCTTGGCTTGCTTCCCCGGCTGAAGCTAGCCTTCTAATGGACATCAATGCTGGATGTGTCTGGGCAGCATTGCAGCAAGTACTTTTGCGGAACAACCTACAAAGAGTCAAATCTCTGGACCCCTTGCCCACCTTCTTCGGAGGTTTCCCTTCAGATGAGAAAGGTGGAAAACGACCACCTTGAGACACACACACTCCATCAGATTTTCCTGCATAGACACATACACAAGGGAATTCAAAATGTCGAAAATACAAAGACAATGAACAACTAAAATGCTCAAAAAGCAATTAACATAAGAACTATAAATTGCTTGCTAACAACTACCAAGTAAAGGAAGTAGCTTCCATTAAAAGTTGAACAAATAGAAACCATCACATTTTCAATACTTGAGAACCAAAAAAAAAAAAAAAAAAAACAACAACATAAGGTAAATAAAATCCTACCCAACAGAGCTGTTTCTAAATTCAAGTTATACACCAGAAAGACTAAAAATTTAATATCTTTTCCGGCTCATTCTCTCTCAAAATTTCTCAAACACCAAAATATAGCAGTTTAGACAAACACTAAAATGGTCAATAACACAAATTGATAAACAAATTGAAACCCCATCTGAGTTTTATTACTAAGAAAAAACTTAAACCAAAAAAGGGTTTTAATTTATAACATAAAATCATCAAATTGAGAACTTGTTAGAATTAGAACCCTATTGAGACAACGATATATATATATGTATATATATATATTCATAGAGAGAGAGAGAGAGAGAGAGAGAGAGAGAGAGAGAGAGAGAGCGAGAGAGAGGTGCTTTTACCCTGAGAAAAGGTGATGAGCAGATTGAGAAGGAGGACCAAAAAGGAGAACCCAATAACACGTTTTTTCATGGCCTCTGATTCATGTACTTCTGGATTGACCAGAAACAATACAGAAGAAGAAGAAGAAGAAGAAGAAGAAGACACTTGATCCGATGAGGATCGGGGAAAGTCAGCAAAAATAGTTTAGTTACTGTAAGTACCCGAATCCGATATCCGAATATTGTCTTATTTTGGATCCGCAAAACGTTGGGCCTTAGGTCTATATTGAGTCTGTCTTCTGAAACCCAGGCTTAGCCCACCACGTTTCCGCAACTGAAATCGAAAGCAAACGGGGTCAGTGGTGAGATCAAACATTACAAACATGTGGCGGAGGGAGAGGGCTCACCGGACCATGGTCCTCCTTTGCTTAAAAATAATTTATTGATTTTTTTCCGTTTTTTTATCCTCCTCAATCTGATATCTGGACCGATTAAGTCTTTGTATGTCAGGATATACTAAGATCAAATACAGTAAAGGATCAGATAGCTAATCATTGAGGGCCCACCGGGCCATGGTCCTTCTTCACTCAAAAATAATTTATAATTTTTTTTTCCTTTTTTTTGTTTTTATCCTTTTGTCTCAATATCAAACTGACATCCGGATCGGTTAAGTCTTAGATATGTCGGGATATACTAAGATCAAGCACGGTAAAGGATCCAGATAGCTAATCATTGAATGATAGTTCATGCTTTTTTTTTTTTTTAATCTTTTTATTTTATTTTATAATATCTATCTATCTATCTATTTAGATCGGGTATTTTTTTTTTTAAAAAACTTTTATCATTAGTAGGATTCAAGCCACTAACTTTAAAGTCATTTGTCCAAGCCCCAAACTCATTCATCTACTAGCTGAGCTACGCCTTTAGGGCGAATGATAGTTCAGTTACTAATTCAATTAAGATAAATGAAAATTTGAAAATGTAGTTGATGTTACACTATTGAAACCAAATTGCTCCATGAAGCATGAAAACAACATTTTGACATTGTCTGGTTTTAAATCAATTCTTTCAAAGATATTTTAACAAGTGGTACAAGATGAATTTGGATATCATACAAGATATATATATATATATATACAGTCTCGATCTGATCAGTGCATTCTGATATAACTTTATCAGGATATTGAATATGAGTCACTAGTTTTGACAAATACATACACACTTGAGTCAAAATATGTAAAATTAGTGACTCACATTCAATATCCTCACGAAGTTATATCATGATGTATTGACTTGAAAATTTATATATATATATATATATATAACTTTTCTATATATATCTGTATGTCCTAATATAAATTTATATATCAGGACGAAGAATGTGAACTATTAAATTTACATATTTTGACTCAAAGTGTATATGCACTTGTCAAAACTTCTCTATAATCGATAGTCCACATTCTCTATATTTTTACAATTTGGTCCCAATATAATTGGGAAAAGACACTTTTTTACTTGCTAATTGATTTTTCAACAAATTGGTCATAATATAATTCAAAATATAACAAATTGATCATAAGGTAACAAATTGGTCCTAATTTTTTACTAACCTTAGGACCAATTTGTTGTATTTTAAATTATATTATACCTAATTTGTTGAAAAATCAATTAGCAAGTAAAAAAAATGTCTTTTCCTAATTAGATTGGGACCAAATTGTAAAAACCCTATATAATTTTTCTATTATCAGTTTGTCTTGATATAAAATATATCAAGATGAAGAATGTGGACCATTTGATTTACATACTTTGACTCAAAGTATATGCACTTGTCAAAACTTCTCAATAATCTATAGTTTACGTTCTTCGTCCTGATATATTTTATATCAGGACGAACTGATAGTAGAAAGACTGTATATATATATATATACAGTCTTTCTACTATCACTTCCTTGCATATGGGTTATTGTATTTAAAAGATGCTTTAACAAGTGTATACAGTCAAGTCAAAACATTTAAATCCAGTGACTCATATGTAAGGAACTGATATATCTTATATCTTGACAATATAAATATTATATATATATATAAATTTTCCTATCAATGCGTACTGATATAATTATATAATGATATTGAATGTGAGCCACACGTTTTACATACTTTGATTTGGTATATATGCACTTGTCAAATTACTGTTATAAATGACTAACTCACATTCAATAACCTAATAAAATTATATCATTATGTACAGATAGGAACGAAACTTTATATATATATATATATACGGTTTCATTCCTATCAGGACATCCTTATATAACTTTATCAAGATATTGAATGTGAGCCATTTATTTATAAAAGTGATTTGACAAATGCATATATATCAATAAAAAGAGTGGCTCACATTCAATGTCCTTATATAATTCTATCATATCATCCTTATAGTAAAATATCCTATATATATATATATATATATATATTTTTTTTTTTTATATAACCAAAAGAAAGATTGAAAGAACCCACCACTTTTTTAATATATTTTAATCTTCATCTTCTTTGAACCTTTCAACTTTCCATACTTTATTATTTTTATCATCTTCGAAGTTCGAACCATTTAACTAAACCAAGCAATATTACCTACCCCAGTAGATCATATAAACAATAGATCATCATCTTCTTACTTGTTTTAAAGAATTATTAAAGTATGTAATTAGCTAATTCAATACACTTTATCCCGTCCACTTGGACCAAGTCAAAAGAATAAAAGAATAAAAGAATAGGGATTCAAATCTCACCATACTTATTTTATAAGTATATGCCGAAAGTTTACCTCTCAAATTGTAGGAGTAGTTATATCCCGTTATAAGAATAGATATCCAAACCCCATATGTATTGTCTGATCTCGGTATGTCTCAACAATCCTATTATAATAGTTCTTGTTCTTGTAATACTACAATAAAGAAAAAGAAAAGAAAAAAAAAAAAGAAACATAAGTGAAATCACAAATCTTATTAATGTAGATGTAAGAACATTAATTATGTATTAAGAACTTAGCGGTGAATCACCTCAATTTGGAAAACAGAACACTTTCATACATGATCATATCCCTATAAAAATAAAGAGGAAGATTAATCTTAGGACATGTTTACTAATTAAAAATAACAATGAAAGAGAATCACTTTCCATGAGAAAGAAAATCAGGAAAAATGAAGTTGAGAAACGAATTTCCGGTTTTTGATTTCTGCATGGGATCCATATAAATTAATTCATAATAGATTTTAATAAATATTGTAGATAGAAATCGTAAGAAATAACACTATTTTTATTTTGAATTTTAAGAATATCACTAGTTTAATAAGTTAAATTTAAATTGCATCAATTGACTAAAATATCTTCACCTCTTTCTTTTACTACGTTTGTACCATTACTACTTTTCTTTTTCTTTTTCATTTTTATTATAGTCCCTCTATTGATGGAGGACCAATAGAAATACTTATTTTTTTTAATCTTTTTAAATCCCTCCATTGATGGAGGACCAACCATCGATGGAGATGAAACACCTCTATTGAAGGTTGACAAATAGTCGAAAAAACATAAAAAAAAAAAAACAAAAAACAAAAATTATATTTTGACTCTATAAGTTTTAAAAATTACAAACATACCTTAAAGTCTCCGAAATTTAACAAAAATAAATCCCAAAAATACAAATTTAAGTCTAAAAAAAATAAAAAACACACGAGATATATTTTTATGAATGTATATTAATAGTATTTTTAACAAATCTATACTTTTAAATGCTATTAAAACTTAATTTACTAAGTAAATAATGGTTTTAAAATTCACTTATTAAAAAGTGCTATTAAATTTTCAAATCGTAACAGAAACTCAATAATTAAATTCCATTTCCCATATAATCATATTAAGGTTTCTCCTATTGGTAAACTTGGCCTTATATATAAGGATGGTCCGCCATCAACACCATTTTGTTCCACTTTTTGCAAACACACAATCCAAACACACAATCCAAAACCAATATCAAATCAAAGACACCATTATTTTGCTTCCCAACAACACAAAAAAAAGAGCCAAGCAATACATACAATACCAGAAGTGAATGAGAAAGAGAAATCACAAGACTAGACAGAAACCAGAGTTTCTAACGTACGTTCTATATACAATACACCCAACTACGTACACATTATTACAAAAGTTAAGAGTACACCTACATACAAACTCTCAACACATATATTACAACTTAACAACTAGTCTCATCGCAAGTTTTATATATATACTTTAGACAAACACGCCACTTGCTTACACCTACTCATCGGGACGAGGAAGAACTAACGAAACGAACATGCATACGGGTATGTATGTCGATGCTACATACGTTCATCAGCCGCGAGCAATCATATATCACACGTCGTAAGGAGTAGTAGAGCTCCTGAGTCCAACTTCGTTTCTCTTCTCGTAAGCATCCGATGTAGACCTTCTTCGAAATCGAAAAGGCTCTCTATTACCTAACGTTAGTTAATCATCATCCGCAATAATGTACTTCTCTTTGTTAGAAATTAGAAATCAAATTAACTAATTAAAAAAGTAATGAAATTATACAATATTGAACATCATATAATCATATATACATTCAAATTAACGAATTAAAAACTATGCAACAATTAAATGTAACAGATAATTATTAAGTTTAATTACAAGCATAAGTCTTACTTCAGCTTATAACTAGCATATGTTTGGTGTAGGATATCAACTCTGTATCTTTACAAAGTTCACTCTAACCTCAACTAGGTTCGAAAAATAGTGAAGATTACATGCAAAAGTACTTATGATTTAATGTTAAGTCACCCATCACATGAGATCTAACATTATTATTATTATTATTATTATTATTATTATTGAAGTAAGTGCTTGCCACGTCAGAAAGTGCTTTTAATACGTGGTGGCTAAAAAAAGTATCCCACAAGTAGTCCATTTATAGTTACTGCAACTTGCATGATCCAATGAGGACAAAAATGTCATTTTCAAGATCGTTTATGGACAAATAATAAGATAAATGCATTCACCTAACACTGAATTATCATTATCTATTTGTATCATATAAGATAATAAACAACGAAATCACTAAACTACCCTCTATCATACGACTTAGTCAATGCCAAGAATACCCTCCCCCTAGTCCATTCACGACTTTTGCTTACACGAAATCCTAGTTTATTGGAGTTGTCATTTTCATCAATTTCAACGGGAAATATATCGAGGACAGAATCGGCAATTCAACCTAAAAAAAATACTAACCAGAAATGCTTACCGGAGAAAGGAGATACCGGAGGAGTAGATCCGGCCGGAGACACCGGCGGCGAACTGCTTTGGTAACCAGGCGGTTTCACTATCATTATGCTCCGCGTAACTCGCGTCACGTCCGACGACGACGACGAATCGTCAAACGATCTTACGTTCCCGCTATCAGCTTCTGATCATCATCACAATTCACAACCAACGAAATCAAAACAGTCACGTTACAAAAAAAAAAAAACACAAAAATAGAAGAAGCAAGTTCCGGTTTCTCCTCTTTGCATGCGTTCGATAATTTAATTAATTTAAAATTCAACAAATTAGAAGCTCGAGAAAATCCGAGCTGTCTCGTCAAAGATTCGAATCTCAACGATTCTGGTATCAATATTTTTTTAAAAATTTCTATTGATTAAAATTATAACGTCCACGAGAAAAATCTAGAAAAAGTGCGATCCAGCGGCGCAGGTTAGCATTAGCGTACCCTTGCCGGAGCTGGACCGGAGACCTAAGGAGGTCTGTTTGCGGAGCTTGCCGAGGCCGTTCTCAGGACGAGGACCAGCCACCGTGTCGTCCCACAATTGGTCAAGCAAACTCATGCCACACGTTAAGCTGAGACACCGGCGATCACAGTTTCAGACCTCTCACTAGTAAACCAGAGCCGGGATCCACATATAGAGAGAAAGAGGAAGTGATCGAGAGAGTGTGGAGTGGAGGAGATATTTAACGAGAGGCTGAGAGGTTATACCTCGAACAGGTTATAGTTATACGACGAACATGTTTTGGAAGATCTGGACCGTCGATCTGGATCTAGTACTAGCACGTTGACGTGGCAAGTGGATCCAGGAGCACTTCTGTAGAGATAAGATAGATGACAGGTAAGTGGGCCCGTCGACCAGGAAGGTGACTGATATAAATGGTGACACGTGGCAGAATATTACACGTAGGTGTGCATGTCACGTGATGGGTTCGTTTATCTAGAAATCTCCGGACCTTTTTTTTTTTTTTTTCTATTTTGGGCTCAGCTTTCTAAATATTTCCAGGCCCATAATTTTATTACGTCAAAGACAAATTTATTAGAAATCTTCATTATTATGTATATGATTGAATCCGTTTCGTTAGATCACCTGTTAGCGCGGATGGTATTACATATCCTTCTACATCGATAGTGAGGGGTTCGTGTAATGATCCGTAGAAAAAAGAAAAACCGTGAAATCCTACAATACCACAAAAAAACAATGCCATAACCGAAAAAAAGATCTGTAATTCATCTGAATTCTTATCAAGATTGAATAATCAAACAACATTCACGTTCGAGAACATCTTAAACAGAATTCTGAAAGTACTTGCATGGTCTGTAATCAAAGCATATGATCAATAGAATAGCATACAAAAGACATGCCACCGTAAATTGATTCCGTTGATCGCCCGGTGACTATTTTATAGCATAAAAACGAAAATTAGATCTTTTTTGTTTAATGATTTTCGATCTAAAGCAATTTGATACCACCTTCCCTCAAAGAATCAACCACGGCCTTAATCTTACCGTGGTATTTCTGTTCTCTCTTCAAGAAAACAGAAACAGCCGGTATGTTCTTGGAAAGCAGTCGTTCTGCCAGGATCTTCCCAATCTTGCCAGCAGCAGCCACATCCCGGGTAGAGTCCATGCTGGGTCTCAGGGCCTTTTCTTGTGAACTCGCAGAGGAAGCCACTGTGGCGGTTGGTGAGTGGATCACTTGGGCATTCACGAACTTGTTTGTGAAATGCAACTTCAGGACATAGGGCTTGAGAAAATTGGTGAGTCTTGGTGGCTTAACGGGTGGAGGAATAACCATTTCTGTTTTGCAAATAGAACATGGATTGAACCTTCGGTATATAAGGTTAAACAACAACTAAATCTACACAGAGAGACAATCTATGATGAAAAATGTTTAGAATTACAATTTATATGATTCTATGTGTGTAAGAGTATCGACCCAAATCTAGACTAAAGGGTCAGCTATGCTTGTTAACACAACTTAGCTAATTCTTGTGCAGGATAATTGTATCCAAGCAACAGATTTCAGCTACAAATTTTCAATTTAAAAGAGAGAATACTAGCAGTTTATGTGGGAGGTGGTATGATAAGACCACTAGACATGTGACTTAAAGACAACCTAAAACGATTATGTGGCTCGCAACGTAACTCTAGTTGCAGGACACAAATAGAGATACCGATTTTCAAAACTCCACAAAAGCAAAGCAAAACAAAATCCAAGGACCATGGCATCAGATCAAAACCAAATTCTCATTCTATTCAATAGTTGAATGGTTTTGTTTGAGTTAGTCAAAATCTAACAAGCTAATAGCAAATCTCTTTCTTTTTCCCTTTATCATTTTCTTTTTAATGAAAGAGCAAGCAAATATACTGCTAATGACATTGAAGCTTGAGCATCTAAGAAACGCAACTCTTTGCAGCATAGAAATGTTAAAGTTTGTAACAATATGATGTGAATATGAACATGGACACATGCACATTTGCCACTTCTCAAAATTCAAAAGATCAATAAACATTAACCGATGAATGAATGAATGAATACATAATTGTTATCAAGATCATGAGTGTGCCTCTTATTTCCATTGCAAAATCAATTTCAAGGTCAAATTCCACACTCACCAAACCACTTATACAGTACACAAAATGTAATTCTAAACATAAACGCTCGTAACACAAAGACTTGTGAATATTCATTTCGGATGAGTAGATGAATAAGAGTTTTATTACCATCCAAAAGAGAGTCACAAGGGTACAAGCAGCACATTCGAAACAACTACAACATACCATAGAAACAAAACAAATCAAAAACACTCTAATAGAAGTTTGTCGCTCATTACAGAATCCTGTACTTTTTTTCAAAAATAAGAAATTCAAGTTTAATATAATATAGTGAACATTAATTTGTCAGGACTGTAGTTCAATTCAAGTCTTGAGATTGGTGACTTCATGTCGAATTTGCGACACCGATTCGATTATTCAGATTTCATAGAGACAAATGCAACATTATACAAAAGAACCCATAATTATGTCTTCCATATATATATATATATATATACACACATTTTCTCAGAGAGTAAAGAGCAACAAAAAACAAACACAGTCTTACTACAAGCTCTCTCATAGACATTTAATCGAACACTTGGAATCCCTTACACAAAACGATCGAACTCAAAACAATTCAACAACAAAAACTAAACAAGATGGTCACATGATTACCTAAAAAGCACGTTAATTACCTAGAAAAAATAAAATAGGTTTCGGAGTTTATGATTTTGATTTATTTCGTTTTCGTGGAGAACAAAAGAAGCTATTTAGAAATATACGAAAAAAAAATGAAGAAATACGAAGACAGAAACAAAGCTGACCTGAAATCTCTTCGCTCTGTGAGTCGTGTGGTTCACTGTCACTCAGTGTCGCTTCAAGCAGAGGAACAAAACTTATGTGAAGCGAAGGAGATTTAGGTGCAAGTGTGCAACAATAGAACTCAGGTCCTCTACGGTTAATGACTCTCTACAGTACTTACAATTAAATGGAAAAAAAGGTAACACGTCACTAATTGAAGTTACTTTTTTTTTAAAAAAAAAACGACTATAAATAATATTAATTCGTGATTCAGAGGACAAAATTTCGAACCCTATGGATCTTACTATTCGGGTCTGGGAACAAAATCCTACCCGGACCCACAGATCCAATTACTTTAAACGACATCATTTTGGGATGTTAAATATGACATTATTAACATGTTATGTCCGTGGGTCGTGGGTCGAAACTCAAACCCGAATAAGTCCGTGGGTCGTTGGGGCGGGTTTGAGTTTTCTTAAGACCCATGGGTTGACACTCAAACCTGAACTCGTGAAATTATTCAGGTCTTCGGTTGGCTTTGGGTCTCACAATATTTCGTTGGTCCGAGTCAAGGTTTAAGAAGATATGACACGTTGCTATTCCTATATAGATGTGAGGAACATATTACTTGATCAATCTTATCTTATCGATTGAAGTTGCCTTTAGATAGCAGTAAGTCATTATCCGATACATAAATGTGAAATCTCAACCGTTGAATACATGATAAATACCACCAACGACAATTATTAATCGTTTAACTTCAAGCTCTCTTCAACTGTACTACTATATTGAAAAATTGAGACAGACATCAATGATCTATAACATCTGGGACCTCAATTGGGTATTGATGGATAAATTCAGACCAAACATTGGAACAACAATTCTCCAGTTTGACCTTTGAAATACATTTCCAGACAGCACTGTTGCATTTGAATCCACTTCCAAATCCCAATTGCCAAATCATGTCCCCTTTTCGAACCCTACCTTTTGCCTCAAGGTAGCTAAGTGAATACCAGACTGATGAAGAAGATGTGTTCCCAAACCTGTAAAGTGTCATCTTTGAAGCCTCCACATCTCTGTCTTTCAACTTCAAGCTCTCTTTGATAGCATCAATCACTGCTTTCCCACCAGCATGGACACAGAAATGATCGAAAGCCTTTCGAAAATCCGGTATGTAAGTACCCCTTTTCCTTGCAGGTGGCCAGAACTTCTTCCAGGTTATTGACAGACCATATTTGATGATCTCTGAATAAGGTAGCACAAATGCAGCAAGTGTTGACATGTTGGTTTTCATTGCTTCGCCGGCTACTTGTAGGATTGATCGCGATAAGGACACCCCGATACAGCCTTCTTCATCAGCTTCCTGGAAAACACACTTGTATGCAGTGTCCTTAGACCCCAGATGAGTCCTTGTCAAATGTCGCAGTTCATATTTAGCTATGTGTTTGTAATTTGTTTTATTCGATAGCAAAATCGCGACACCTCCCATTCGAAACAAGCAATTTGCGAGGAGCATAGACTTGACTTTGCCCTTGTATGGATTGGAGCTTACTGATTCCATGCTCATGACTAAAACAGTAGAGTTTTTATGGACTCTGAGGAGGTCTTTCGCTAAGGAGACCGATAAAAGTCCAGCACTACAGCCCATCCCGGATAAATTGAAGCTCATGACATTGCTTCTAAGTCCAAATTTGTTGATTATCATTGTAGCCAGAGAAGGAACAGGACACACAAGGCTGCAATTGGTGATTACAACGTCTATGCTTCGCGGGTTCAATTTGTGCTTGGTGAAGAGATCAGAAACTGTTGAGAAGATCACCATTTTGAGCTCTTCCATCGTCGAATTCAAGCTAAGATCAGAAGGCAAAACTGGAATACTACTTGGTACATAGCATTCATTTCCTATCCCTGATCTCTCTAAGACTTTGGTTAAGAACTCACCGGTGCCAAAACCATCCAACTCTGAGTGTTCTATGATGCCTGATATAGGAGTCCGGTAACTATTCGAGGTCCGGAAGCAGATGAAATCAACTAGATAGACATGTTTGGATGATCTAAACAACCAGAAGTAAATTGCTATTGCAGTGAGAGCAATTACTGTTAGGTGCTTTGAATGATAGAGCAAAATCAGGACCTCAATCAAGTTAGAATTCTCTAAAATGTTGAAAATCTCCATGGCCTTGGCAGTGAACTATATTATTAGAATTCTTTTACTTATATGTACATTGTTGATTGAATTTGAGGTACATACAATGAAGAACGGTGTGTGTGTCTTTGTGTGTCTTTGTTCAAGCGTAACCGACGGATGATTCAAGGCTCATGCAAGTGAGATGGTTTACCAGCCATGGAAACATTCATTTTACACAGTAAAAATATTATAATTTATCAAACTATATAATCATGCACCAGATGATCTTCTATATATCAATCTGGACTCCTGCATTGAAGCACAAAGAAATACCATTCCAAGCACATTCGCAGATTCACTACTGGTAGGGATTTGTTATAATCTCACAATTCGAATTCTAAAGAATCGATAATATAAATATAACGTTCACCTTTACGAACAAAACATTATATAGTACTTCGAGACATTAATTTCAATAGAACTCAAGAATTTTGGGTTGTCCAAGCTTCTATTATATGATATCAGGAGGACTCCTAGCTACATTGAAGCAACAAGGCCTGTTTTTTTTTTTTCTTTTTTAAAATGAAATGTTTGAAGGATTTTCAAACCATTCTAAGCACATTCACGGATTTACTACAAGTCGTACATGCATTTTACTTTAGGAGATCTGTTATAATCCCTTGAATCAAATTTTCAAGAAACGGTAACATAAATATAACGTTCAACTTTAGGAGCCTAACGTTATACATCACTTCAAGACATTTTCAATAGAACTCAAGAATTTAGAAGCAACTAGACATCTTTTACGGATTTTCAAACCATTCCAAGCACATTTACCGATTTACTACAAGTTTTATATATACATTTTACATTAAGAGCTTTGTTATAATCCCGTGAATCAAATTTTGAAGAACCGATAACATAAATATAACATTCAACTTCATATACCTAACGTTACACCCCATTTCAGATATATTTTCAATGGAAGTCAAGAATATTGAGTAGTCAAAGCTTCTGTTATAGGGTGGACCGGAAATAAATAAAAGCAAGTAAAAGCAGGCAAGCAAGTGAAAAAATGATTGTTTTTGAAGACCTCGAGATGAGAGTATTGCGTAAGTAGTGAGTAGTGAGCAGTAGTAGTAGTATCATTTCACTTACGTATTAATTATTCCTTCCAAATTATTATTATTTTCTCCACTTTATACAGTACAGCTACTGCTGTCATGTACTGGTGCAACAGTTAAGTGGTTTTTAAAACCAGACACCGTTTGCTTTGCTTGCATTTTAAGGTATCAGTAGCTTCACTACTTCATAGATATATATATATATATATGTATGGGCAGGCATTGATGCTTTTCTTGTCTCCTCTTGACTTCAATTTCCAACAATTTATGTCCTATCAAAACACAGAGAGAGAGCAGAAACCCCCACTTTCTATGGTGGTAAAAATAGAGCAAGTGACAGTAGTAGCATTAATTGGTTTGCTTATAAATTTCACTTCATCAACCTCACGCCATCAACAAGCAGAGAGAGTCTTGAGTGCAGCATGATACGGTGCTTTGTCCACCCTGATGTTGCCACGTCAGTCCACGTGGCAACATCAAGGTAGACAATGCACTGTGCATTGGATATTCGGATGCACCCAACTTTTTGCCCAACAAGCATTATTATTGGAACAACTGCAGTACTTCATTTTTTTTAATAAAAACACTGTAGCTCAATGTACTTAATTAATTGACTTGGTAAATTCACTCATCAAATGTTTAAATACAAATATTCACTATCTTAAAAAATTTCTCTTTTTTTAAGAGTTTACACTAGAGAATTTTCGTGAATGTATATATATATATATATATATATATATTAGAGAGCATTCACTAAATGTTTTCTCCTGCAAAACAGATAAAAAGATGACACATTACTATCATCATCATCATATTAGATATAGGAAGGGAGATAGTAGGTTAGGAATAGTTTCGAACTCGAATTCTTGAAGCAGAAATTATATAAGAAAATTGGGCTTACCCATTTGAGAGCAGCAGTAGCACTCACTTGTACTGTATGCATGGTGGTGGAATGGAGGACTGGAGGAGGAGGAGGAGGAGGAAAGGGGTGAGGAACACGTGTTGGAGAAGGGGAGCACGTGCAATTGATGACATATATGTATGAAATTGCACGTGCCCTGCTTCTCCAGCAAGAGCTACTCACCCACCATGAAATGTTGAAACCATGAGCAGCAATGGTAGAGTAGAGAGGAAGTTGTAGGAAATGCAATGAAAACCAAAGTGTTGCATGGATTTATATAGCACAATAGAGACACACATAGAGAGAGAGAGAGAGAGAGTGAAAGAATTAAAGAGATTGAGTCTTGAAGTGGGCATTCTTTAAAGTCTCTCAGCTAAGTGAAAGCAATCCAATCTAAAAATATTTTTTTTGTCCACCCATTAATTCATTCTTGTCTTCTTGACGATGGTGATGTTGGTGGTGATGATACTCTCTCTCTCTCTCTGTTCAATGTACTGAAAAGTACTTCACCAATCAAGTTGGCACGTGACATACACCATTTTTTTTTTTTGAAGAAAGACAATCAATCAATGATGCTACTACTTGCTGGTTCAAGAAGACAAGAACTTGATAGCTAATAATAAGATTTGGCTTGGAATTTGACCCCACCACCACAGTGAATCTTATTCTTAGTTTCTTACCCGTTTGATTTGATGAGATTATTATTACGTGTGAATTGGGATACTTTCTGCCGCCAAACACAACACAACCCTAATTCTTTTTACTTCTTTTCATTAACCTAGATTTTGCCTACCACTTTGTCCTTTTCATCACAAATTAACAGTCTTTTTAAACAAATCATTGATAAATATAGCTACCCTTTTAGCTATTTCTCTAGATTAATCCATTCAACGTTGCTTTTGTGGAACCAAATATATATATTTTTTGACCAAAGAAACGAAATGATGGGAGTGAGAGAGAAGAGATGGTTTGGGGAGAATTGAATGGCGTAAGAAGTTTTTCACGTTGGGGTTGCGTGTTGGACGCAAGTTTTTTTTTTTTTTTTGGTTTTTTTTTTTTCCTTGCGTAAACAGTGAGTGAGATAGAGAGATAGAGTGAGAGAGATAGCACAAGTTTGTGTTGGTTTTGGGAAGAGCAACATAGACTAGAGAGACTCCCAAACCCAAAGTAGATACGATTCCCACCTTTACAAGGAAAACGAATTCTTTCTTTCTTTTTTCACTTTTCACTCACCCCCCCATGGTTTATGGGTTCTAAACAAGGGAGAGAAAAAAAATAGGGTGCATCATGCATCTCCAATGTTGAAATCAATGAGGATACATCATACATCGATCGAGACTAATCCATCGTCCATCTCCGGTTAAGAACATTGTATCTCCTGTTGTGAATCACAATGGGGATGCATTGTACATATCCCGAACAAGATGTGATGGTAAATATGTAAACTTGATAAGATTACAATGAATCATTAGAATTATAACAATCAATGCACTCAAAAGGCAGTAATGGTATTCTTGATCATTCATTATTCTTGTTGAATTCCAATGGAAAAGCTCATTAGTAATCAGCAAATGTAATTACATTATTTTTTGGCATAATAAAATACTGACTTTTTTGCTAAGTTGCCAGCATGAACTAATACTACGGTATGGTGCTAAAAAAAAATAAACACAACCATGAATAAAATGTAATGGAAATACTCTGCCTCTTGACATGAAACATTCTTGAAAAAATCCATTCACTAAATGGCTTGCTACTAAAAAGAATCCGTTAACTGCCGCGATGATAAGACTTGTTTAGTCCTTGTGTGTGTATGAATCAGCTGGGAGGTACTTTGCGTATCGGTCAACCTTGGTTCCTGATTTATGGTCATAGTATTCAACCACTGCAGCACCAGCTAAGGCAGCAAGAGTAAGGGCCTGTGCATGCAACCTGAAACCGAAATTAACAAGGTTACAATGGTTAGTAAGGCCAAAAAGAAGTAAAGCAACATCAGAACAAGTTCTAATAAGTGTCGTTGCAAAGGGCATTTAACTGTAAGCATTCCTTGAAATCACTGAAAATAGTCCTATGACTTCAACAACAAACCCGTGATTTTATAGCGGGGAATAAAACGTTCAATGGGTTAACAAGTTCTGAATATTAGAGTCACAAAACTGACCAAATCTCTCCCTCTCACAAAAACAACCCGCTCTTTCTATAGGGCATACCACCCATGACCAAAACGGCGATTAAGTTTACGTTGGGAGCAACAACAACTTCTCAAATCCACCAATATTCAAGATATCCCTAACTTTTCAAAATAAACTCCAAGATAAAACCAGCAGCATTAATCTTTCTTTATCGCCTTTCTTTAACCTTGATAATCAGAACCACCAATTCCAATAGTCATATATCAGCTTTCATATTAAAAGTAAATCCAAAATAAACATAATCGAACCAAGTTTTCCTTCTATCTATAAAATCAACAAGCAAACAAACAAAAAACCCTACAAGTATTTGGAACAAACAACCATTGTACAACACAACAATGCTATGCTCTTTATTTGACTGCTGCCATACAACCCTAAAGCCTTGTATCTATTGGATGGTTGGTAAACCGTGAACATCAACCATTTTCTTGTTTTGGAGCATGAAGTTATAAATTTTGAGGATAATGAAGTCATTCTATTTCAATCTCAAAACACTAGGTTCTGTTTTCTGATCATCCATTAGCTCATGAAGAGGATTTAAAATGCAAAAGGTTTGTCAAACGAGAGAATCATTCATTACAAAGAATGCCTTGTTCGGTAAATGTTCTTTTTCCTTTAGAAGGAAATCCATATCAAAAATCTACCCGAATATGATGCGTTATGCATAGGAATCAGAAATAAGACACCTTTTCCAAATTGATTTCCTGTGCATGTTAACTACAATCTAAAAGGGTGAAATGGGAGCTATACTGTAATTGAGAATGGGTTAATACTGAGTATCCATTCGTTAAAGTAAATGAAAGCATAAGAGGAAGAGCTAAATGGACACGGAATTGGACCGAACTAGGCATGAAAAAGAAAGCCAGCAAAACATAAGTAAAATGTGATAACAGGACATGCATATCACATATCCACAGCGAATTGAAGCAAGGTTTATTAAACTAAGACGAACCCGGAAACACCAAAAAAATTAAATCTTTAACCTAATCACATTAAGGATCATATGATGGCAGAAAGAAATAACAAACACAAAGTCCACATTTAATTGAATTTCCCAAAATTAAACAAGGGATTCGATCTCTCAAAAACCTTTTCAGCAACCAAGCACAAAACAATCAACTTTCTCGATATTTTACAACCAATCAATATACCCATTTGAATAAAATAAACAAACATGCAATCCATCGATCAACAATATTAAAAATCAAAACTTGAGCCCAAAAAAAAACAGATAGAAAAACAAAGGAACAAAATTTACCTAGCATGAATGATCTTGACGCTGGTTTTCATACCGGGTTGAGACCAATTGTACGCGATCGAGCCCGCAATACCGCTCAGCCACAAAGACCCTTTTATTCAAAGAAAAACAAAATCAAATCAAATCACTTAAAAAAAAAAAAAAAACAAAAACAAAAACACATGCTCTTGAATCGTCAAAAGAAGAAAAAAGAAAGAAAGTTACCAACAGTTCTGAGCTTGTGTTCGACGACCCATTCCCTGGCAGATTGGAGGGTTGTCTTAGTCTCTCCCATTTTTTGCGATTGTTTTGAGAAAATAAACGAAACGGTTTGAGGTTATGTTGTTTTGAAAGAAGAAATTGGAAAACGAGAGACAAATCGAAGACGAAGTTGTATCGTGTTAAGTTATGTGCCATGTGTGTCTTCAAAATCGGTGGGCGAGAAACTATTCCGTGTACACCAATTACCAATACCGCCAAATGTTTTTTCACTAATCACAAATTGACACGTTGATAAATAATTTTAGTAATTAATTAAGGGAAAATTCATTTCTCACCTTTAAAAAAATTAGGTAATTCGTTTATAATCATGTTCGAAATTTTAACCGTTTATAAACTTGTTTTTACACATTTACTTTAATACCACCAAATGTTTTTCCACTAATCACAAATTGACACGTCCATAAATAATTTTTGTAACTAATTAATTAATTCATGCAAACCTCAAATGTTTTTACTTGAAGAATTGATTCTTAATTTAAAATTCATTAGAAGAAAAAATTGAATTTTTTTTTTTTTTTAATGAAACTAGTGGTGTGTCCCGGTTGCCATCACCTATCAAGACCTCGACCATAATAATTAATATTACGATATAAAATCAAATTAAATTAAAAAATAATTATAAATCAAACATTATCGATTCAACTCAGTTATTCAGATAATTACTTTCATAACAAATATATATTTTTACTTGTGTTATTTTATTATTAAGACGTATTATTCTTATTTTGTTATTTTATGAGTTAAATATCAAATCTCAACAACAAATATAACCACAGTCGTATATTTGTATACAAAACTCAACCAACAGTATTTAAACACATCAAAATGATCTTAAGATTTAAAATTCCTATATTTATAATTGTATATATTATCAAATTTCATAAAGGTATGCTAATAATGCATTTTAAGGGTGTGAATTTACAATTATAAGGAAATGCAATTAGTCCATCAAAAGAATTAAAAAAACCACATGTTTTAAGCTTATACCGTGTTGTTTGGTTTGATCCCCTTTTTTTTTTTTATTTTTTTATTTTTTTATTTTTTTAACTTTCGTTATTAATAGGATTCAAACCGCTGACTTAAGAGTCATTTGTATAAATCATGCCTCAAACTCGTCCATCTATTACTGATGTTAACAATCGTTATTTTCTTTTTTATTGTTGAAATTTAAGAACGAATTGATCAATGATCTATACACTAGTAAAATCAAACCATAGAACGAAACTCCCACAAATACCCCACAGTTATTGTACAATAAAAATAAATAAATAAATAAAACCACAAAACTCTATAAACCAGAGAATTTTTGTGAATTGTTTGTACATACTTTTATATTTTAAAAAATATATATAATTAGACAAGAATCAACCTTTTCATCAAGAACTAAAGATCAAGAGACGTATAAGTCACACAACACAGACGTACACGTGACGGCACCCAATCACAACCCATCTATATAAGAAAATGCTGCTCCTTCCAGAAAATTCTTACAAAAAAAAAAAATTAATAATTCATAACTCTGTCAACCTTTACCATTCTCTCGAGTCTCCACAAGCACACAACACCAAAATCCAAAATCAACTTTTTTTTTTTCGATCATTAATCGTGTTGTTTTCGTCACTCTCTGATCTGGTATCAAGTTCCTGCTTTCTAAATCATCAAAAACAATTTTTTTTTTTTTTTTAATTTTTTCGTTAATATTTTTGTTTAGTTTTTGCAGTTACTTAGTAATATGATTGATTGGTTGAAATGTTGAATAATAATAATAATCGGTGTTGTTGTTGTTGTTGTTGTTGTTGTTTTCAGAGAAAATGAGTAGCCGATCGAGCCGCACTATCTATGTTGGTAATCTTCCTGGAGACACTCGAATGAGAGAAGTTGAAGACTTGTTTTACAAGGTTTTGTCTCTTTTTTTTTTTGTCTTTTTTTTTTGGTGAATTCAGATGTTTATGTACATGATCGTTCAATTTTCAAATAGCTATCTCGATTTTGATCCTCAAATGCTTGTTTCGCCTTTCCAATAACAAATTTTGAAGATAAAAATTTTACCTTTTTGATTTAGGATGTTGTTAGATATGCTTTCAATTTGTTGTACGTTAAAGTTATGGTGTGTGTGGATTATAAGGAGTTTGCTTTGAGAATTGTTTATTGATTGACTTTGTGGTGATTGCAGTATGGACCGATTGTTGATATTGACTTGAAGATCCCACCAAGGCCTCCAGGCTATGCTTTTGTTGAGGTGAGAGCAAAGTGGGGGATAATTTATTTATTTATTTTATTTTAGTTGAGTTATTTATTTACTTTTATGTGGCAGTTTGAGGATTATCGTGATGCTGAAGACGCAATTTATGGTCGAGATGGCTATAATTTTGATGGATATCGATTGCGAGTGAGTAGCCATCAGCTCTACCTATTTGTTTGCATTTTTTTTTTGTGTTGTATTTATCTTGTTTTGTTCTTTAGGTTGAACTTGCACACGGTGGGCGAAGACCTTCATCGTCAGTGGATCGTTATAGTAGTTACAGCGGTGGAGCAGGAAGCCGAGGACTTTCTAGACGCTCTGACTATCGTGGTATGTGTTGCCTTTGACATTACTTGTGTTTCTCTAATTGCTTTTAACTGATAACTTATCATACTTTCTATATTATGTAGTATTGGTGACGGGATTACCTTCTTCTGCTTCATGGCAAGACCTGAAGGTGAGTGTGATGTTTCCACCCAATTTTTGAGTAACTGTTCATTTGTGAGGTTTGTTGTTGAACTGATTGATTGCTCATTTATATTCAATGATCAGGATCACATGCGCCGGGCTGGGGATGTCTGTTTCTCACAAGTATTCCGTGATCGTGGTGGTCAGTAAAATTTTAATGTCATCACTTTTGATTATGCAACCTTTGTAATGTGGTCGTCAGTCTAATAGCAAGTAGTATTTGAGGAATATTTTGAAGCACAAATCTTTTTAATGGTTTCATGGTAGCTTTAGTATTAAATGAGGATGAGACAGTAGCTAGACAACAGAGACAGATATGATTACTTCTTTATTGAATTATTTTTATAAAGCTAGAGGATCTAGCTCAGTATAGTTTGGTATGTGACTGTGTTATCAGTGTTATTGACCTGATAAATATGGCTTGTTATAGAACTGTAGATGCCTTTCATAAGGAAAGATAATAGAGAAAGATTACAAAATGGTGGGGAGAGTCTGGTTAGATCTAGCTCTTGGTATAAGTTTAGGCATCTTCATTTTATATTAAACTTTAAGGCATACAAGAATCTGTTAACTTATGGGATATCATTAAAGCTGTGATTTGAAACTCTTTGACTTCCTTATTATTATATATTTGCAGGCATGACAGGAATTGTGGATTACACAACCTACGATGATATGAAATATGCCGTAAGTTAATTTTACTGTCTTATTCATAGATGATCTTATAGGTTTTATCATGTGGGCTTAAGGTTGGAGCGAGTGTGGTTAGGTGATGACAACCTCTATGAACGGTTTCTTTTGTTTTGATTTTGTAGATATATAAACTTGATCGTTCTGAGTTCCAGAATGCATTTTCTCGGGCTAATGTACGGGTATGTCATGATGCATCTTTAGTACTAAATCCAAGATTTCATGTTTTCACATTGCTTCTACTTACCTCCTTGCATTGCCTAGGTGAGGGAGTATGATTCAAGGCATGGCTACTCTAGAAGCCGGAGTCGCAGTCCTTATTATTCAAGAAGCCGAAGTCAAAGTCCCTATTATTCAAGAAGCCGAAGTCGTAGTCCATATCATTCAAGAAGCCAAAGCCCTGTTTACAGTCAAAGTTACAGTGGCAGGAAAAGGAGGTATGGTTTGGTTATTTGACAAAAAAAAAAAAAAAAAAAAATTAAAACATGTAGGTCTTTATCCCAAATGTAAATTAACTAGGTATGATTACTTCTGCAGCATGTCTCCGAGGGACAGGTATCCAAGTCGATCTCCATCTGTATCTCCTGCTAGGTCAGTTTCTGAGCGTTCACGCTCAGGATCACCTCCACGCACTCTTTCAAGGTAATGTATAGAATTCTCTGGATTTTTCTTATTTAGTTTATATATAGAGTATTTTTCGGTGTTCATTTATAAATAAAAAAATAAAATAAAAAGTTATTTAGCAGCTTGCCGTTTTCAAATTCATTTGTTAATGGTTTCCGGGTAGCACATTCCTTTTTCTTCAAATGGCATCAGTTATGTTGGATAAGATGAATTGGTTGACATTTATACTGTTATAGTATCCACTAGATAGTATTCATCTGGGATATGTGCTTGTGGAATTTCTTTTGAGGAAAAGTTGTTATTGCCACAATAGCTTGTAAGAAGCTCTAAGCAAATTGCTTGACATTTGGCAGTTGTATGTGGTTACACAGTCATTTTGTTGTAACATTTGCTTTCCTACTTGTTTGATGGTCCAGTTTTTGTTTCACTTGTGCCAATTATTATGTGGTGAAATTGTGTATCGGAAACTGTGTTCGTACAACTTATCTTGACTTTCTTTTCATCATTTCAAATAAGTCAGGAGTCATTGTTCAAGGCTACCCATGTTTTTAAACCTTCGTTTTGAGAACTGCATAATTACAAATGGTTTTAGTTTCCTTCGCTTGGTTTTATAGAACTTTGTATCTGGGGCACTGTGGGTTTGAAGCTTTGAAGATACTGGTAGATGGTAAGTTCCTGTTATATAGGACTACAGTGCAGTAACAAAGATACTCAAAGCTTGGCCCAAGTGTCATCATGTGAATGGTGTATTCAGGTTTGAAATATAGTGTGGTTAATCCAAGCTTGAGTGCTCATTTCCAGCACCTTCAATAAGGTTTTCATATCAGTACTTGGTCTCAGCTTGGGATGGTATGTTATTATGTAAGTATAGCAATTCATCATATAGGCATGTACGGGTTTATTTTTCATTTATTTGGTCATTGTGCAATGGTTCTAGTAAGAGTTGATGTTTTGACAAATTTGTTATAATGTTGTTAAAGTCTTTATGAATTATGACATTGAACTTGATATTTTACCCATTAAAATTTAAAAACTCTTCTTTTTTTTTTTTCACTTTTAAGAAATGCCATATGCTTCGCAATTCTTAGAGTTGTTCCATGAAGTTACAGTTTGAAGTGATAGATAGCCAACTTTTAGTTAAGCTCAAGCACTCAAGCCTACTATTGACGTTCATCTTGGCTCAGCTCATTTATTAATCTATTTGTCTTTAAGTTTTTTTAATCAACCGTCATTATACTAAGGGAATCTTACTCTGTCCCTGCTTCCTTGTCAATTCAAGATCTGGTTTGCTGCCTGTAATTATTTACTCTTCTGGGCATCAACACTTGTGGAAAATCCTTTTCTTTCTTCCTTTTTTTTTTAGAGATGTTTTTCTTCTTTCTGACGTATTCATTTCTCTTAGAATTTTATTTAATCTTTTATATTATATCCTCGCAAAATCGTGTCTGTGTTCATCTTTTCATTGGTGGTGCTGCCTTTCTTCTGATACTGCTTTTATTCAGCCACTCATCACGTGTCTCTCATTTGAAATTTATTGGAAGAAATGCATGATTTTTTTATTGTTTATATTTTTACCGTAAGGTCTCCAAAATGTAACCTACTAGAGGAGTGTTTCAATGTTTTTTTTTTCTGGGGATTTCAAGATGAATATTGCCCCATTTACTTAACTGTCTTAAATTTGCTCTACAAAGCTTCTAATGTTCAAAATTGGAAGGAGAAATTGAGAAAGGGCTTGGTAGTTCAGCCAGTTATCATACCTTGTTTATGAAGGTTGCCTGTTTGTTTGCTAGATCTGGCCGCTCAGCGACCTGGGGATTGGATAGTAGGAACTTGATGGGATGTGGTGTTCAAATGCCTGCAACTCATTTTATTTTTTGAGGTAATGCTGTTTTTGTTGATGAGCGCCTCGGAAAAAGAAAATGGCTGAATAATTCTAATATATTATGCATGGTGTTGTAATGAGTGTTAGAATGATGGATAGGTTGCAATCTTAAAGATGGACATTGACAATTCGTTTGGTACCACCCACCACAAGTCAGCGCTGTTAACAAATTCAAGACTTTGTTCAATCTCCTTCGTTTCTGACAAGGATACTCTTTTAAATTGGTGATAAAGGGTGTACTGATGTTGTTCTCTTTTCTTACTAGTATTTTTTTTTTATTACTGTGCTTCGATTTTTGTTTTTACGCGCTGTCTATTTTAGATCTCATGACCAGCTGGGAAAAGGTGGTTACTAATTGGTGAGGTGCATACTGGTTTGGTTTTGATGTTTTACTGTTGGTTGCTGCTAAGAGTAATGGTAATTTTTCATTTCTGAATATGCTCACACTGAGGTGGAAATGAGGTTGAGGCTTTTCGATCTAATGTTATAAAGGATTTTCTTTTGAATTGGATTGTTTGTCCATTTTTTTTGCAGATCCATGTCAAGATCCAGATCTCCAGCATCATCTGTAAGTGAAATCTAACTCTGTTTCTTGATGGTTTAATCTCCTTTAATCTCAAATATTGCAATGTAGCTTCTTAATTGGTAACGGAACCTGAAATATGCAGCCTCGCAGCAGACGTGTGAGTAGAAGCCCAAGAGGACGCAGTCCAAGCAAGAATCGAAGCCTATCTCAATCTCGTTCACCTTCAGTATGTTCTACTCATTCGTTTCTCCGAAATAATTTGCCAATCATGATTGTTTCTTTCCTGTTGCGTTGGTTTCTTTTCGTGACACATGATTCAGATTATGGCTGTGATGTGATGAATAACAGGTGAACTCTGATTGATGATCCGCGGCAGACTCGAGGAATTGCTATTGAGGATAATGTTTAGTTAGTAGCTTTGTGGGATTTTTCATGGTAAAACATTACAACTCTATGAATAAAAAGCTAGATATAACTCCCCTATTAAAATTTGAATTTGGTTTTTTTATTATTGTACAATAATGTAATGTAACTTTTATGTTGTGTAGTAATTTAAACTTGATACTATACTAAACTTTGATTATGAGGAAACAAATTAAATCGGTTTATTTTCTCTTTGAGGAATATACTCTTTTAAATGTGTCCAGTGTATGTAATGTTAAGCAAAATTATAGTTTAATTTCAAGTTAATTGTCCAAGTTTTGTTACTTCATTTTTGAAATATTACAATAAATTGTATACATCGAATGTTGCTCTAAGGTATATCGAAACTTATCGGAATGTTGCTCAAAGGTATATCGAAACTTATCGAAATCAAATATTGTTCGGCAAAATATCTTAACTATTATTTGAATTGTCATGCGATTGTTCTTGGGCAGTCACTTTGAATAGAGTTGAAATCTGTACTCATGGCTTTTTTGCAACTTTTTTTTTAATATTTTGTTTTACGTTTTTGACACACATATTTCAGTTAATTACATATCAGCCCATATTTCAATTTTTTAAATAAAATCAACCATTTTCTTTTAATATTCAAAATTACCATTTGGCTTCTCTCCATTACCGGGGCTGCCTTCCACTCCTCATGTTGGCTGTATAAATTTTTATTAAATTTGTCAACTATATTAAAGGTATATATATATATATTTTAGATAGTTGAACTATTAGATTTTTAAAGTGCAACTAGTGAATTCTTAGCGTGTGGCGATTCTTCCGGGAAAGATAGATTCGTGATATGGCCTGTGGTTGCGGTTGCTGTAGCACTCGAGATCACAATAATCTCGTTTATTCTTTTCCGTTTCTTCATGATATGGAGAAGAGCTCACTTAGAAGGTAGTACCAAAAAATCATATGAATCTCTTGTGAGCAAGTATTATTATTTTTATGGATACTTGGTTTATCTTCGAGAACACTTTTGTTCACCCCTCTTTAAAGAAGGTAACCATTACTCCCCTCCTAAATAGATGATATGTGTCCATGGAGGGGGTAAATTATCCAAATACGATTATCTTTTTGGACAAATTTATTCATCCCTAGACACATATCATCTTTTTGGGAGGGAGACAATGCTTACCCCCCTTGTAAGAGGGTGAGCAAAAATAGACTCTTTATCTTCCTAGAACTTTCTTTCTTTGTAAACTACTGTACACAACCTCCTTTGGTTTCAATGGATATTATTAATACCGGAGGCCAAACAAAAGTTTGAATGATAGCTTTCTTAGGGAGTATAATATTAACCGGTTTGGAAGATGAAGCGATGAAGTTTCCAGATTTATTTATTTATTTATACTTTGGTTTTTTTAGAGGGCACATTCCACTAATAAAAAAACATTATTTTAAAATTTTCTGTAGGGTACTGAAATTGTCATCTATAAAATTAATTGGTATACCTATATTTTATTAAAAAATTTAATTATAAAAATATAATTTACCAATAAGGACAAATTACTTTAATTAAAAATAAACTAAATAATATGTGTACTCATTAATTACACTCACATCTTCAACTATATCTCTTTATTAAAAAATAATAATAATAATAATAATAATAATAATAATAATAATAATAAACTTATAATAAACCTTGATTAAACTCTAATTTTATTTCAAGTATCAAACTTTTCTATTATCATCTGATTATCATATAACAACGGAAAAGATAGTTGTAGATATCAATGAGTTTTTTTTTTTTTTTTTTTTTAGATAGCCATATATATAAGAGAATTAGAGCTCATATACAATCTAAAACTACATATTCCCTTTTATAAGGTTCCTACATTTGAAACATTTCCAAAAGTAAATTAGACTATTATTAGAAAATGATTTGAATCCAAAAATAATATGATTTTTTAATTTATAAATTGGGTGTTTTTATAATTTAAAAGAGTTTATAAATAAAATGTATTAAAATGAATATATTCATTTCAATAAGGGTATTATTGGCATTAGGATGGGTGTATATAATAATATTTATTTTTTAAATTTTACACATAGATTTACTTATAAATATGGGTTTACTTATTAGTTTTATGAGTGGCAATATGCACATCATTTCCCTCATTAAAACATTCATTTAATCTAAATCTCTTTCTGATAGATTTTTCTAAATAGACGATTTTACCCTTATACCGTTAACTTCTAATGACTCCCAACTAACGATAGGGATATTTGAGTCATTTTTGGTAAAAGGTCAATACCCGTGTAATTAGGCATAAACTCCACGGATGTTTGTGCAATTAGTCCTTAGAATAAAAACATGTGGCAATTTTAAATTATAGTTTTATATTTCCAATATAAACGATACATTTACATCTAGAAACTTTGTGTTGCGAGAAGCAACTACATAGCAGGTTTTGTGGCAAAGCTTTGATTCTCCTACAAATTCTTTGCTGCCTGGAATGAAATTGGGGATCAATCACAAGACTTGTTGAGTTTTGGTCGACACAAAACCCTAACCAAGACCTGTACTTCACCTGCTAGATTCACTAGAAAACAAGAACATAAAAATACCTAACAGTTTACAACGACAAACAAATATGCAACAAGAAAGGAAAAAACACAAGCAGGTTTATCGGGTTCAACTTATAAGAAGTCTACATCCACGTTGAGCCTTACAGAATGACTCTCCCCACTATATGAAAGTTTTACAAGCCTCAATACAATTTTAATCTGCCCAAAAAATACCCAGAAACCCTAGATCTGTCACGACCTTGAATTGGGCTTCACGATTTTTATTGTTATAGTTAAGTTGTGTAAACTGGAATTCTCAATTGAGTGTTTTTAGTTGCTACAGCAGAGTTTAAAAAACAGAGAATATGGATGTCGTAAATTCACACATCAGTTTCGATCAAACCTGATTTCGATAAAATTATACATATGATCATAAATAAAATTCAATGTTGGCTCAATTGGTAAGAGCAATAGTCTTCATATCAGAGGGGAAAAGAGATTTATATAAAGGTTTGAAGAGCAATCCATGCATATTATATGAGCATATCCCATCAAAATGTTTCAGTTTTTGTAAGGGAATATAAGAGGATGACAAGAGTTCATGGTCCAAATTTACAAATTCCAAGCAAATTCACAATGGACTAGAAGACCATTTTCAGACACCAAAAGATCAAATGTTTGTTCAAATCCCTAGTTTCTGCCATCCAATAGACAACTTGTCTTATTTTATATCCTCACAAGGCAAAGAAATTAGGGGAAGCCATATAAGTCCATCATATCGCCATGTCTGTGGCTATGAAAGAAAAAAAGACTGTTTTCGAGGCCACTCTCACAGTTTTTTTCGAGTCTGTCGAGACCAACACACTCCAAGCAATATATGTCATTTCTCAAGCATTACATAATTTTGGTTTCAGTCATAGTACTCGCTTTGCTTCATTCACTGAATAAAAGCACACAAGTAACAAAAGTCTATGACTGATTTTGTTGTGATAATGTCCTTTCCTGTCCATGCCTGCGCCGCAAGCTGCCGGGCCTGATGCCTTGATCCGAGCCACCAGCAGCAGCCTGATGGAATGCACTCCAACCAGAATCTCCTCTGTCAACCTGATTCAATGAAAAAGGTGGCATGGGATCCCTATCCCAACCATGAAAACGACTTGACATAGGATTTTCGGCTTCTTGGAAGTTGCGGCTAGATGTCCCTGACGGGAAGAAATAATAGCCACCGGTCTGGTCCGACGATGAGGCCATTGGCCCTAATTGAGGTATACCTCTATGGCTGCCAGATCTTCGGGTGCCTGAGGCAATAGGTGTACGCATGGGTGGTGGATTGCTAGGTTGCTGTTGTTGATAGTATGCCTGGAGAGCTTGGACCCTGTCACGTGCTCGAGCATTGCTGCCTGGGTATGGAGGTATCATTGGGGATGTAACTGAACTACCAGGTCTAGGACTGAAACAATGCAATAAAATGGTTTTCATCTAGAGTTAGTACAGCTAAATTTAACAGAAATTTATACGACATGACCAAAAAAAAAAAGAGTTAAGGGAGTGGGGTAAGGTCTAACTAGGCATTATTAAGAGAAAAGGGACAACAGGAGCTTCGACCCTCTCTCCCCGTGGTAGAATATCCTATAGATACAGCATACTTAAAGCATGTAAAGTCTACCAATTTGCATTTAAAACAAAGGCCAAAAGTAAAAACAAATCCAGGCACCACCAAGAAATATATTAAGGCATACCTGTGACCAACAAGGAATGGATGCATAAAAGACCCCCCTGATCTTGGTATATCAGAACTAGTCCTCCCAGACCTTTGAGTGACAGGTGGAATCGAAGATTGTTCACCACTACCCATTCGACTACTAGATGTAGAGAAGGGAGAGGAATGCTGCTCCCAACTATGATAATGGAGATCCATGGCCGGAAAAGTATAAGAAGTGGGCATCTCACTATGTACTGAAGGACCATTCCAGGGATTGTTGAAGTTAGAACTATCAGAGACACTTCCACCAGAGTTTGAAGATGAAGGATGAATGGGCCCAAAGTAAGCAATATATGGACACGGATGTGTAGCAGATGATACAGCTGTGTGTTCAGCGAAAATGGCATGTTGTCCCAGTAGATCATGATCTGCATTACAAAAGTACTTCAACTTCAACCAATAAATTTCCACAGCTCTTTCTACCAATAAATGTTCAACAGAAAATCTATAGTTATGCGTAAAAGGGAGTAGAATCTTACAGGCAGTCGATGAAAATTCCCCTTCCCTGCAAAAATTTAAAAAAGAAAACAGCTAAGAGAAAGAAATGAAAAATGAAACTAGAAACATCATAAAATAAAAAAAGACTATAGAACGAAAAGATTTTCCCAACCAAAGAACAATAACTTTTACATCACATCACATCTAACAGCAGCACCTCACAGATGTTACTGTTGTCTCTAGAACAAAGCAAAGCATTAATGTAGCATGCTATGATGATTAATCAAATGTGCTACCAGGTCAATGAAGGTATATAGGAATTGGTGATTTGTGAATCAACAACACAGGTTTGTTGGGTATGCATTCTCACAGTCTATTCAAGTCCCTTAAAAAAAACACTTCTAGAAATTTATCCTTGCATTGCAGACAGTCCAGTCTAGTCCAAATCTGGCCCTGTCTCAGAGAAGGAACATATTCATGTTTGACAGTAGTGGATAGCACATCCCAATGTTCCCAGAGATATATAAAAAAACTTACCTGTCACAAATTAAAGCTTCCAGAAGGCCAAAGAATGAAAAACTCAGAAGTTGGACTACTGCAAATTGAGATGACTAAATCTTTGTTATCACTAAGACTACATAATCCCTCACAGCTACCATCTTAATTTGTAACAATCTCACATTTTCCAATCTCTTGATCAATACTTCATTGTCATTCAATAAAGGCTGCTCTAAGGAGTGAGGACTTCTCTTTTCCAAAGGAATTACCAATTATGCAATGTATTCTTCCAAGAAATGCATAAATATGCAGGTCCACAGACACTTGGTTTCTCACTCTAGCTAGGGAGAAGTTGTTGGAAAATATAGAAAAAGGCAACTAACCAAACAAATTCAGCTCAGTAATTAAAGCAAATATTAACTGAGATGTAGTAAGCTATAGAGTGAGTGATCATGCTTACTCAAAAGATGAAGGCAGCCGTGCTAAGCTACCAAATGGACACCAGTGAACTCCGAATGACTGCAAGAAAATTCACAAACCACAATAAGTAATTTAGTAAGAAAATGTAAAGTTCTGTTTCATTCTTGTCACACAAGTAACTGAATTTAAAGCCAAAAAATGCAATCAAGAAAAGGTGACATGGAGACAGATCAAAAGTTATTATAAAAATTCATTGACAACCTATCAAAGTTCATAGTATAATTGCGAAACTTCACTTTGGTAGATTTCATTTTTAATCTTCAGACTTAGTCTCCTTCAGTGATTCTCTTAGAACCATCTCAGCTGCATCATGAATAGTTCGCAAAGTCAATCCTTGGGGAAAGTCAGGGTACCTAGAGTTTGGAATTTGGAAACCCAGAACTTTTCTAATTGCCTAGCACATCCTACATGAAGAATTAAATCCAGCATGAGGGACTGCTGTCATATGATACAACCTTACCAATTGATCATTCTACTTCTTTTGAAAAGCTGTACAAAATATCTCTATTTGACATACACAAAAGCTGCTGGCAGCACAGCGTTTCACACACACACATCCATCTTGGGGTTGGTATTAAACACTATTAGGATGTCCTCCCACCATATTTCATAAAGGCTTTCACATTAGTATCTTGAAATAAAAGAATATAGTTTGATTAATAATAATTATGACAATTCAAAAGGAATTTTTAAAGCTTTGACAAATAAAATTCATAAAGTTCATTTTTGTGAGTTGGATGCAAATAAGTATACTACTCGTGACATAGCTCTCCAAACGTCACACTTACAACGTTTCTTGAAGGAGACCTCAACATATATATATATATATATATATAATATGAGCCTTAGACATTATAATGTATTTAAGTTTTATGGGTAAATAATGTGATAATCTACTGCAAGTATGAAAGCAGCTAGATCTACAATAAACATGTTATCAACATAGAGCTTATCCGACCAAAAGCCATCATTATGAGCATGTATGGGTTCTAAATGTGAGCATGAAATAAAATAAAAACAAAAAGTAACAATAAATATGCAACTGAAATACGACCAAGACACATAAAATTGAATAAAAGTGAATTCCACTAGAGATTCTATTTCTTTTACCATTTCAGAGTAGCTTAGATCATAAAGATCCTCATCATGATTCCAGTCGTCCATGCTAAATTCTGGAACTGAACGACAACCATTTGCATAGAGCCATTGACCTTTTTCAATTTTTCGACAATTAGGGCATTGCATCGCACCCTTTATATTGAATGCTGAACCAATACAATCTGAATAGAATTGAGAAAAATAAATTATACACTAAGAAAGGAAATACAGTGTCGCAGATTTATTATTTAGAGCATGATATTATTAATGTCTTCCAGAAAGGAACATATATCAATTAGAATTCGAACACCACTTTGCTTTATTGATCAGAATTCAGAAACAAAATTTATTTCAGAAAGAAATTAGGTACAAGGGAGACCTCTAGAGCAGCAGTAGGGGAGCAAAAAAATTCTATAAAACACAAGAGCTTCCCTTTGTCCATACAAAAAGTCAAAAATAGAGCAAAAAGCTGTAGCCTTATGATCAAAGGCTTCAAGTTTTAATGTGATATTCTAAAGTATTAAAAACACAACACAAGGAAGAAATGAGCATATCGGGGTATCACAGAAGACAGGACTGCTACTAATAAATTAGCCCTTTAAGCTTGAAGTAACCAGTTTTTTATTTATTAGGCATATGCATTAACATTATAATGCTAGAACCTAGTTTGAAACAATCAATTAGTTTCATACAATGACATGCGAATCCAACACGATTATAGAATTCGATGTTGCAACAAACAACACAAATAACTAAATATATGATATATCTCACTAAAACAATATTTTGATGGTAATAATTCAACCATACTCTATTACTCTCCACTTAATTTAATTGTTTATAGAATGTAACATCAGAATAAAGATTCAAACTTGTTCCGATGAGCACAACAAAATTTCTTCTCCTATTTAATCAGGAACTGCATACAACTAAAACAAACAATTACAGAAGAAACCAAAAACCCACCAACATATAAACGAAAATTAAGCATCCTAAATCATCAGATTATCAAAATTGAACCCAGATCTCATCAATTCAAATCCACACCAACCCGATTCAAAAAAATCTCAATTCCAAATTCGAATCGAATTTCAATTTAAGACCTTACCCAAATGAAATTCGTGACCGCAGTGAAGCTTGGCCCAGGATCGATCGCCATTGTCGGTGACTGTTTCGAGACAAATCGAGCAGGAAACAGACCCAAAGCTCTTCGAAGCACTGTTGCAATCTCCACCAGCACCACCTCCGTCATCGACCACCACATCGTCGTCGTCATTATTCCCCAATCCCATAATAATTAACCCGAATCCGAATCCGAATCCCCTCGATCAAAAAGTAATTAAATTTCACGAACCCTAATTCACCGAAAACGAAAAAATCGAAGCAGCCAGAGTTTTTCGTTTTTTTTTTTTTACTATATATATATATATAATTATAAAATTTTCCGTCTCTGAATCGGTGAATTGAATTGGAAATTTGATTGATCGATATATGGAAATAATAAAAATAATAAAGAGGAAGAAGAAGAAGAAGAAGAAGAAGAAGAAGAAGAAATCTGTCTGGCTTCAGTTTTCCGTTTTTGTGAGTTTTTGCTGTTTTCGTGAAATAAGGATTTTAGGACCGTTTGATTTGGTGGGTTGGGAACTGTTGGATTTTTCTGATAACTGCTGTCCAAAAAACAAAACCAGATACAGATCAACGGCTCCGATTGATTTCGGGTTGTCACTTTTTTGACCTCGGTTGTTCCTCAAACTCTTTTTTATTGTCTTTGTCTTACCTCATATTTTCCTATTTTATAATTATTATTTTTTATGTATATAAAAAAAATTACCAATTTAATCCTCAGTTAATGTCAAATATCACTTTTCTTCTAGTTTTTATTTTTATTTTTTATCTAACATTGAATAGGTCAAGATCTGTCAAAATCAAACACTAAATACTCGTTTGTCACACCATGTTGAATTGGATTGTATTGGATTGAATTTGATTGTATTAGACTGCATTATCATTAATATAAATCAGTGTTTGGTGATGCAGTGTATTATATCATATTAAATTGATCCTAATCATATATGATTTTATTGTATTTTATTATATTATAAAAAATATAATATTTAAAAAAAAATAGTAAATAATTAATTTTAAATATACTCTGCCATGAATAAATCAATAAATATTTTTATATAACAAATCAATAAAAAAATAAAAAAATTTAAATAAATAATATTTTTATAAATAAAATAAATATTTCATATATAATTTTGAAATTATAAAAAAAATATTAACAACATAACACATATTTCATCAATATTTCATATTTGTTGGAAAAAAAATGTTTTTTTTTTTTTCTAATTCAATACCATATAATACTACTAAATATAATATATTAGTTAATACGGTGTTTGCTATATTAGACAATTAAAATGTACTAAAATAATAAAATACAGTGTTTACACCAAACATTATATTGTATTATTTTAATACATTTTAATTGTCTAATACAATATAAAACATGGTAACAAAAATTGCCTAAATGCACTCGGCATATCTACTTCAATAATCGAAAGACATGACTATTGACTACACTCCCTTTAACAACAACAAAAAAAAATAAAAACTCACAACATATACTTCTAAAATATTTCTTTTATATTTGTTGTTCTTATCTTACCTTTTTTTTTATCTCTAAAATTTCATAAATATATGGTATTAAATCTTTCGTAAATCAGATTTAAATTTTGAATAAAAATAAATATAATCTAAAAAAGATAATAATAATAATAATAATAAGATTGATTAGTTGATTAGTGTGGGGAATGATATACTTAGGTGTTTTTTTTTTTTTTTTTTTTGATAGAATATGCTTAGTTGTTGGTGAGTAGTTGTGAAGAATGAAAGCAATAGATGATTGAAGTGTGACAATTTCAATCCGTACACAAAAAATCATTTTCTATTTGGATGTTACCATAAATGGGCTCCACCCACCATTCTAATAATTCTATGATCATAATCATCATCATCATCATAATCATCATGGTGCATTGTTTGGGACTTAGGGTTTATATATAGATCGTGAACAAGATAATTGTATAAGCACTACTTGGATAAGGACTCTCATAACAATAAAGAGGTCTTGTATAGTTGTATATGTACATATAGTAATGCTAAATGGACTGTTAACGGTTAAGCATACTAAAAAGAAAACAAGTTGGTGGTTTCAAAATGTTTAAAAATCTATGCAAATAGAAAATCGTCATAAGCTCCTCCTAACAAGGATGTTATAAATCTCAGGGGTGGCAATTTAGGTCACAACACGATATCTCAACACGAGCACAAAGTAAATCTATTGTTGAACTAATTGAATTGTGTCAAAAAACCGTGTTAACCCTTTAAAAAAAAAATGAGAGTTTCTTTTTACAATCAAATTTTTTTCTTTTTACACTTTATTTCTAAAAACATTCCATTATAAAAATTTTAATTAAAAAAAATTCTAAAGATATGTTTTTTTTTCAAAAATTATCTATTTTATCTTTTGGCAATTCTATTCTAAAGACACTTCATTTAAAAAAAAAAAAAAATCCTAAAGACACTCTATTTTATTTTAATATTACCCATTTTGAATACTTTTCTTTAGAAAAATTGAAACGGGAAAAGGATATATGAAGTAATCAAATAAAAATAAAGCAAGGAATAAAACTGAACAAAAGTGGGGAAATCAAAACAATAAGAAAACCGCTTTGGAAATCAATCGGTGAAAATAGAAAAACAATATTTGTTTTTCTCTTTTGGATTTTAAGTTGAGTTAATAAAATTCTATTGAGTAAAAAAATATTTGAAAAAATATTTTGTTGGAAAAATAATTATATAAATATTTTCTAATGATGGTGATAATTGAATGTTGATGGTACTTGAGAAAAAAAAAACTGATTTCAAATTTGGGGGAATAGGGAAAGAAAAAAACTTTATATATATATATATAAAGAAGTTCCGTTTTCATCAGGATATCCTTATATAACTTTATCAGGATATTAAATGTGAGTCACTCATTTATAAAAGTGATTTGACAAGTGCATACATACAAAGTCAAAGTATGTAAAACAAATGGCTCACGTTCAATGTCTTTATATAATTCTATCAGGGCATCCTCATAGGAAAATTTACATATAAACTAGTGATGATAATGATGGAAGGTTTGATGGTGTGTGAGAAAAAAAATATATTTTGAAAAGAAGGGGGATATTTTAGGGTTTGTAGAACTGGAAAAAGAAAAATGAAAGTGGAAAAATAAAAATAAAACTAAAGATAGAAAAAACTTGTTTTCTAAAAAAATTGATTGGAGTGTCTTTAAAACTTTTTTTTTTTTTTTTTTTTTTTTTAGTAATTTTGATTCAAGTTAAAATTAGCATTAATTAAAAAAAATGGAATGTAAAAAGATAATTAATGGATTGTCAATAGCATTTATCTTTTTTTTTTTAAATGTCGTATTTGTGTCAAGTTAATAGGGTTGACACAATTACCTAGAGGATACAATTGTAATTATATAAATTAAGGGTGTTTGTAATTTTAATATTATGTATAAATAGAATTTGAAAGTAACTTTGTGAGGAAATACCCTTTTTTAATCAAAAAATTAGGAGGATTATTGTTTTCATCCAAGATTAGTATTTTTATTGTTTTTAGCCAATAATTAACTATGAAGACTTAAATACCCCTCATTATTTTCTTTACCTCTTCTCTCTCCTTTTCTCTCCATTTGGACATAACGTTTTCTTCTCTCTCTCTCTCTCTCTCTCTCTCTCTCTCTCTACCACAAATTTTTTTTTGCAACTCAAATCTCCTTTCTCATGCCTCTCTCCTCTGGTTTGCAGATCTTACGCGGGAATGTTTGGATTTGAGTGTTAGTTGTTGATTTAAAAGGTGGTTGTGGTTGTGGTTGTGTTTAAGTTTGGGCAATGTTTATTTAAAAAAATTTTCAGATTTTGTTTTATTTAAAAAATTGTCCAGATTTTAAAAGATTCCACATTAATTTTTTATTTTTTTATTTTTAATTTTGAAAATTTTCCAAATTTTAAAAAAGTTTGGATTTGAGCGTTGGTTGTTGATTTTAAAGGGGGTTGTGGTTGTGCTTAAGTTTAGGTATTGTTTAATGAAATTTTTTTTCAGATTTTGTTTTGTTTAATTTTTCTTAATTTTTTTAAAAAAATTCAGGTTTTTTTTTTTTAAAAAATTCCAGATTTTAAAAAATTTCCACAATATGTTTGTTAATTTTTTTTTTTTCTAGATTATGTTTTTTTAAAAAAAAATTTTTTTTTTTCTAGATTTTGTTCATTTTTTTTTTTTGACATTATCTATCTATCATTATTATCATTCGAACTAATGACCTTAAATTTCTCAAGGACAACTGTTTCATTGTTTCAAAGATTTTTTTTAAATTTTTTTGTATGAGGAAGCATGGATAATTTCCAAATCTATTCAAATCTATAAATTTTTTCAGATTTCTTTAAACACACCAAAACATCAATTAAACACACTAGACTACCAATTAAACACACCAGAGCAACCCAATTAAACACACCAGGACTGATCAATTAAACACACCAGGTGTAAATTAATTAAACATACTAGAATAATTAAATACATCAGATATAAATTAATTAAACATATCAGGACAACCCAATTAAACACACCAAGACAAGACCAAATTAAACACATTCGGGAAGAAGAAGAAGAAGAAGAAGAAGAAGAAGATAGAGGACTAGGAAGAAGAAGGGAAAAAAAAAAGAAGAAATTTATTTATTTATTTATAAAGAAGGTCAATTTTGTCTAAAAAGTTGTATTTTGATACAAACACTAATCGTGGCTATAATCAATAAACCCACTAATTTTATGGTTACTTTTAAAGTCTCCCTAATTTTTTCAAATTTTTTCTTATCTTTTTTCGTCGTTCACTCTCTCACTCACTCACGCCGCTCAAACCACGACCACCAGGTCTGCTTCGTTTTTCATAATTACATTTATTTTATTTGTGTCTCTTCAAGTTTACGATGATGTTGTTTATATGTTTACTGCTTCTACAGATTAGGTTTTAAAGATGATATCTTTTATTATTATTCTCATGTCAGCCCAATTACATTGCTAGTTTGAAACCATAAACAGATATTTAATCTATATATATATTTTTTTGCTATTAATGATTTCTATACGCATGTGTTTTTATGTAGGTAATTATGGGTATATGTCAAATTAGTATATAGTTTAGTTTCTATGATCCTGTATCTTGTGATTTTAATGAATTTGTTATATTAGGTTACTTGTATGTAGTTTCATCATCACAAAGTTCAATTCATGAGTTGCAAAGCTATGATCTTAGTATTGCAGAGAATATGAGACTGGATTTTGTTCGGTTTATTACTCGAATGGTCTCCAAGTAACCAGTCTGTGGTAGTTAGGTTGCTAGATAATTTTATGCAAAGCAAGAAGCTTTGAAGTCACATTATGAAAATTTGGATTTGGATGAAAAAAAGAAGGGAACTTGATGTCGGTTTCTTTGTTTAGGATGTCCGAGGACCTATTTTGGGGTATCGAAAGTATACAAATGTCTTTTTTTGTTTGCTATTAATGTTGTTTTTCTTTTTCAGCAATTGGGTTACTTGTTGGTTTTGCCTCAATTTGATTCTCTGTGCAGATGGGGATCAGGGAAAAGAGAAATCCTTTTAATGAGGCTAGTCCTGCTTTTGATCTGAAGTCTATCGTTGATCAAAATTCGTTGTTTTTTGATAAGTTGGTCGAGCTCATCCCAGCAAAGTTCTATCTACCTGTTGATGAATTAGAGAAGCCATGGTTTCAGGGCCTTAGCAAAGGTGAAAAAGCTTTGGCGAAAAAGGAATCAAGAGAAAACATCAAGAAAGCTCGAAGGGATCGGTTAGATCCTGAGAAGTCTAACAAAACAACACTTGATTTGCTGAAGCAAAACTTAGAGAAGGAAAAATTAAATGAAGAGAGTGATGGTGAAGAAATAGAGATTAAACCTATGATGTCTGATCTTGAAGGTGATAATCGATCAGTTACTTATGAAGAACTTCGGCAACGACTTCATTGCAAGATTGAAGAGCTTCGGGGAGGTCGAAATGCTGGAAGTTCCGATAAAGCTAAGAGGATTGAGAAGAGTGAAAAGAAGGGAATTCATCAGCAACAGAAACGCAAGAGAGAATCTGGATCGGAAGAAAAGAAATCAACGACTGGTAATCCATCAGATAAAATGGAGAAGGATATAACAGAGGCTTCAAAAGAACTCGCATTTAGTCATGTTAAAATCGGAAATGAAGACAAGCTTGGGAAAAATAAGAAAAGGAAACTTTCAAAGGTGAAGGAGCTCGAAATGGCAAGAAAATTGGAAGAAGAAAAGAAGGATCCCGAGAAAGGGGAGATGATTGCAAAGAAACATTCATGGAAAGCAGCAACCAGTAGAGCTGCTGGAATTAAGGTTCATGATGATCCGAAGCTGTTGAAACAAAGCCTGCACAAGGAGAAGAAGAGGCATCAAAAGAATGTTGGGAAGTGGAATGAGAGGATCGGAACTACACAGAAGCTGAAAGCGGATAAACAGCAGAAGAGATCAGAAAACATTGCTGGAAGGATTCACGAAAAGAAGATGCGTTGGATTCAAAAACGAGAGAAGAAGCTCATGAGACCAGGGTTCGAAGGTCGCAAACAAGGTTTTGTCAATCAAAATGCAGCTTAAAGGTGCCTTGTTTAAAGTTTTGTGTGTGTAAGTCACTTGCTCCATTTTATTCCTTCTCTTTTGCTAGAGCTAGACAGAAAATTATATCAAAAAAATTTAGTAGGATCATGTTCTCATATCTTAGCAGATGAATATTTTTCAATTCAATTAATATACAGCAAATATTTGTTGTTTGATATTGAATGGCCATATTTGTGTTTCAGAAGTAATTTTGTATCAAGTCATATATATGTATGATGCTGTTGAATTTTTTGTAAGTTGATGCTTCTTTTGATTCACTATAATCTTTAACAATCTTAAGAGGCTTGTGGCCAAAATTTGATGTTGAAGTTGGCATGGGATCAGAAGTAGATTGCTATTATAGATTGGTGTATGGAAGAGAACTCGCACAACAATTTCTTATAGCAGAAAATGTGATGTCTCAGTACATGTTTGTGCTCCATCTCTCTCCATTGATGTAATGAGAAATGGTAGATTTTTCTCCCTAGAACCAATGTATCAAATATTGTGAGTGTTGTGTTTCTTTTTGGATATGTGTGGCATGGATGTCAAATGTCAACCACTCCATATGGTACAATTTCACACTATGTCCTCTTGTATGAACTTGAAAGGTATAATGTTGTCACTATTCTTCTTCCTTTTATGATGTAAGAACACATTTGGATATTGAAGATGTATTATTTCACAAGAGATTTCTAGCATTCTCTACAAGTGGATTGAGGATTTGAAGAAGTGGGATATGATTCGAACTCTCAATCTTATGGTTGTATAATACCGAGTCAGACTCATCTTATCATTTTTTTCTAAAAACGTGGGTTTGTTGATATCGTATGGGAATTGGAGTCAAAGATGGTGGTCACACAATGTCAATGTAGTAGCATCAACTTTATTTTAACCCCATTAAGCTTGCATATGAAATTAAAGGAATATGTCTCCATTCAATGGATATTCCTTTTCTTCCCCCCACTTGTACTTTAATACTTTTCTTCGCTTCAACTTTTTCACTTCCTCACATACCAAATTCTAATAATTCTAATAATTCTAATAATTTTCAATCATCTTATTTCACACTTTTTTGATCCACATTTAAGTTAAATACTTATTTTTTTTTTTAAGTGTTATAATATTATATAAATTTAGGGTTTTTTTTTTAAGGGGAGTATTTGAACCCGTAATCCCGTGGTACAGGTGTGAGGGGTTTACTACCGGACCAACATCATCACGTTTAAATTCTCAATCTCTTCGTCATTCTGTATATTATCATTAAATCTTTAATTTTAAAACTATAGACCTATGAACATGATCAAGTTGATCAAGTAAAGTAATTGTGTTAGTTCTAAAAACTTTTAGCTATTCAAATAGTCAAATGCATGATAAAAATATAATACAATTCAATTGTAAATAAATATGCACTTTATAAATTTCTTTTGATGTGTAAAACAAAACAACCGACATTTACAATGTGGTTTGGTGATTAAAGATAGATAATATGTTCGAGTTTTAGTAAAAAAAATAAAAAATCTACAGTTTTAATACTACTAATTTATTGTATCATTTATTAATTTTCTACCACAAATTTTATTTAATATAATTGTTGTTTCATCAAAAAATATATATTTATTTTTGATATAATTTTTTTATATATTGTTGACATGATGAATTAGGAATTACGATTGAATTCAACCTCAAGTGGTCCACCAATCACATCCAAATAATCACAGAAAATATAGGAGTTCGAAGAAAACAGGAAAGCTGTTTTTTAGTAAAAATAAAATAACACAAGAATTTGCAGCTCGTGCAACACTTTTCCACTATAAAAACTCACCGCCTCAGCCTAATCGAAACACACTCGAGCTCTCTCAATTCTCTTAATTTCAGTTTCAAAAATTCAACACACAGAGAAAAATTTAGTTAAATCATCATCAACCAAACATGTTAGTTTATCAGGATCTTCTCTCAGGTAACTAACTTCTTCTTCTTCTTCTTCTTCTTATACACTTATAATGTTTTTTTTATAAAAAAAAAAAAAAAATTTACTTTCTTTTTGGTCCTGCTTTGAACCAAGAATTTTTTGATATGTTTTTGTTTGATTTCATGTTAGATTATTGTTTTTTTGGATAAATATTTTGTCTTTGAACAAAAGGGTGATTAGGGTGTCTCCCTTTTTATTTTTATTTTTATTTTTATGGGGGTTAGCTATAATTAAACAAAAACAAATAGAGTTATACAAGTTAAAGTTTGTATTTTTATCATATAGGTGAATTGAATTACTTGTTTTTTGTTAGGAGTTGGATGCTGGTTTGTTCTCATGTATTTTTGTGTCTAAAATTCAATATTTTTGATTGAATTTCAGGCGATGAGCTGCTCTCAGACTCATTCCCATACAAGGAAATTGAGAATGGGATATTATGGGAAGTTGAAGGAAAGGTCAGTGCTTTTTATCTACATTAATTACTTTTGTTTGTTGATTTTGAACAATTTGTTATACTACTGTATATATTTTTTTTCTATTGCAAGTAGATTGGTGTGTTCTATTGTTTTGGTTTTGTTGATCTTGAAAAGAAAATAAATTATTAGTAACATATTTAACAAAGAACCTAACGTTTTCGGATGGTTTGGATATTGGCAGTGGGTTGTTCAAGGTGCAGTAAGTGTAGACATTGGGGCTAACCCTTCTGCAGAAGGTGGTGATGAAGATGAAGGTGTTGATGACCAAACTGTTAAGGTTGTCGATATCGTTGATACCTTCAGGCTTCAGGTTGGTAATGAATGGAACAGCTTTTGTTGATGATTTTATTGTCTGAAATTTGCTTTTGTGTGGGGGTTTTGTCGGAATTGTTGTAACTTGTGTTGTTGTTGTAATCGACAGGAGCAACCTCCTTTCGACAAGAAGCAGTTTGTTACCTTTGTGAAGAGGTACATCAAATTGCTGACCCCCAAATTGGAGCCAGAGCAGCAAGAGTTGTTTAAGAAGAACATCGAAGGAGCAACCAAGTTCTTGCTTTCAAAGCTCAAAGACCTTCAATTGTATGTGCCTTATGTTCTTCCCGGTCACTAGTTTTGCTTGATATTAGTAATATATGTCACTTGATACATGAATTCGTGTTATTTATTCTAATAAATTCGTAGTAGTATGATATCAAGTATCTTGACTAGTCAAGTTTCTTCTGGCAGTTTTGTGGGTGAGAGCATGCACGATGACGCTAGCGTGGTGTTTGCATACTACAAGGAAGGTGCTACCGATCCAACTTTTCTGTACTTTGCCTATGGTTTAAAGGAAGTCAAGTGTTAATCAAGTCTCTTTCCAAAGAGAGGCTGATCGGTTTTTACACGACCGTGACCATGCCCTGTAGTTTAGAGTTTTGAGTTTGATAAGATAAAGTAGTATTTTTCTAAGGAGTATTGGACTGAGATGGACTATTTTCTTATTACATGATTTTATAGTATTGATTTAAGGATTATATCATATACTTCATTTAGGCTGAGGTATAAAATATTTTTTGTATTTTTTGGGATTTCAATGGAAAGAGATATTAATGAGTGGTATTAGCTTGTTAGTGCTACCTTTAATTTGTGCATTTTTTGTGTTGTGATGGCCAGCCAAAGTAAATGCTATCGTTAGATGTGGAACAGGAAGTTGATTCTAGTCGTAACCAACAAACCCAAAAGTTTAAGTTGATGGGAAATGCCCTAACAATAGCATTTAAACCTTCTAACATACCCTCTCATGTGCAAGACCATGTGGCTTTACACATAGTCCAAACCCAAACACATATTCAAATAAATTTAAATTACAAATAACAAATACAAATGCAATCACGTGTGGAGAGTTGAACCCATAATTCCTGAAAGGACCAAGGCTTTGATACCTAATAACCAACAGGGCCCAACAATAACATTTAAACCTTTAAACGATAGGATTCAAAAACTTTACCTAAAAATTACAGTTGAGAAGATTTCAACGATATAGTATGAGTCAAAATCCGACATTGTTTACCTCATCCAAAAGTGTCTTACATCAAATACTTAACGGATTATTTTACTGAATGTCTGAATTGATCCTTTTGCGTAAGGACTAAGGAGTTATGACTTTTGATTTTATTTTTATGTTGCCCTACATATGAATTCTTCAAATGATTAAAATGAGGAAGACACCAAACCAATGCAAAGTAGACATCTTTTAGATTGAATGCATTTGAGACACTTCAAATACAGATATAATAATGACGCTCAGTATCTGTTGGGGTCTCATGGTTCACTTCGGAAAATCCAAGTATGAAATGTTTACATTAAAAATAACGAGTTAAAGCTAGCAAAGCTAAATCCAATACTTCTACTATGAACAAACTCCAGACTTGAAGTTTGCTTTCTTCTTTGACTGCTCGAATAAAATCTTCTCTAGCTGGATCTTTGTGCTTTTTCATCTATGCATAATAGTTCAAGCTTGCTTTCTTCTTAGCTTGGACTTGAATGATACCTTCATTGAAATCCTCGTGGTTCACCTATACCAAAACCATATTAACACACTCGAATTACATTTGTTCCAATAATCAACCAAAAAGTTCAAAAGGGCATGTACAGAAACACAAGGAGAGATAAAGAGTCCAAAATGGAAACCTTTTTTGCTGCTAAAAAAGAAGTGGAAAAATAAAAATCTGTTGACATGTAATACACAGCATGAGAGAGATAAGAATACCTCAGTAGCATCACGACGAAGAGCTAGCATGCCTGCCTCTACACAAACTGCTTTTAGCTGTGCCCCATTGAAGTCATCAGTGGACCGAGCGAGTTCTTCAAAATTAACATCCGGGTGCACAGTCATCTTCCTTGAGTGAATCTACAAAATCAATAATGTAAAGAGTTCTATAAGATTTCTGCACTGAGATAACAGAGACAGCAGAGTCATAAGAAAGAATGTCTGCAAGACAAACCTGCAAGATTCGAGCTCTAGCTTCTTCGGTTGGATGTGGAAACTCAATTTTACGATCCAATCGGCCAGAACGCATAAGAGCAGGGTCCAGGATATCTGCACGATTTGTGGCTGCTATCACCTGCCATTTACATAATTACATTAGGTTAATACTACCAGGCTTTCAAGCATCCTAAATAAGAATGAGACCTAATATTCCAAGTGTGACACTGTGGCTGACATTGTTTAAACAGAAGTTGAATCAGTCTAAACTGTAAGAGACACAATATCAAGAAAGAAAAATCCTCATTCCAATCAGGAGAACACAACATAGTGAGGTTTTCAAGTCCCTGAACGAGTCAGTATTTCTTCTTAGGTTTTAATTGCTAAAAACAAATTCAAAAACTCTGAACATGTTTTGGTTGCATCATAATGACCAAAAGAAGTATATTAGAAGATCTAGCAGTAGAATGAGCACTAACAAACCTTAATTCGATCATCACTACTAAATCCATCAAGCTGATTGAGCAGCTCCAACATAGTTCGCTGCACCTCCCTATCTCCACTCACTTCACTGCAGTCAACAATAGTAATCTCAAATGAGCAAGGCAATTTAAGTTTAAACCTCAAAACACCAAACTCAAACCAGCAATGCGATAAGAATTTGACACAGATTATACAATAATCTGAAATTGAGGCTTACCTATCAAAACGCTTTGTGCCAATTGCATCAATTTCATCAATAAAAATAATACAGGGAGATTTTTCTTTGGCAAGTTGAAAGGCATCGCGGACAAGTTTGGCTCCATCACCAATGAACATCTACATGTATACCAAGTTAGTAGTTATAAAGCTACTTAAGTAGAAGACAATTGCAAATATCATATAATTTCTTGTAACTACTAAAATCATAAGCTGATGAGACGATCAGCGATCAGGATTAATGCATCAAGTGATTTATGACCCCATAATGTCAATCAAAGCTAGCACAGAAAAGCTTCCAGAAAAATTATGGAAGCACTGCTTTAATGTAAAGATAATCAAATGATATTAGTGAAGGGAAGTCCAAAAAAATGAAAAAGAACATACCTGGACAAGCTGTGGGCCTGCCAGCTTCAGAAATGTGGCATTTGTTTGGGCTGCACAAGCACGAGCCATCAAAGTTTTTCCTGTACCAGGAGGTCCATACAAGAGCACCCCCTTGGGTGGACGGACCCCTAATTTCTGGAACCGTTCTTTGTGCGTCATTGGCAGAACAATGGCCTCAACTAGTTCTTGGATCTGTCCCATAATAACCAATTAAAATAGAAGACATAAGATATTTGGCATGTAAGAAGTACCACCAGGTTTCCTTGAAAAAAACATGAATTAAGAACTTACCTGTTTCTCCAACCCTCCAATGTCATTATAATCTTCAGTTGGTTTTTCATCAACTTCCATTGCCTTCACTCGCGAATCATATTCAGAAGGTAGGGTGTCGAGGATCAAGTAGCTATCCTTATTGACTCCAACCAAATCCCCAGGTTTCAATTTATCAGGGTCAACAAGACCAACTACCGGAAGAAAGATGGTCTGCAAAAAAAAAAAAAAAAATTATGAAAATTTTGATGGATCAAATATTATATTACAATTCTATGTATTTTTCATGATTTATACTCCAAGGATTGGTCATATACTTTCAAAATTATACAATTTTCCAATGTTATTCATCAATAATACAAATAAAAATTTCATCCAATTAATTCATCTAGCCACTTGCTATTACGTATCATAGAAACATTAACATTCTTTCCATGAAAAAATTGAGTCAGCAAATTAATGCATTCTATAATAATAATAATAATCACACATCAAGTATTCCTATAGAGTTGCTCTGGCAAAAAGCTATCAAGTATGTATGAACAAGCTGCCTCACCTGACGAGTAGATGTTTTCAACACTACACATTTACCCTTCCTCTGTGAGTCAAGATCAATGTTGGCTCCATCTTCCTCGGCCTCATCTTCCGGGTTCATCTCCAAAATCTGGAAACATAGAGATATTAAAACTAGTCCCAATTCAATCATAATTCAACTATCATTTCTGGCAACAAAAACTTTTTATTAAACCAAAATAACAAAATTGAAACCCCACTAAAAACCTACCTCAACCAGCTGCTAGACATATTTTGCAACAGAAGTTTAAAAATAAAACCTTTTACCTTTCCATATAAGCTTCAAAAATAGGTTTATAGCTTACTCTTCCCAAATACTACTCATAAGTCGTAAGTAATAATTAAAAATACAAGAAATAGATTTATTGCCCCAAATTGAAGCCCTAGTCTCAACTATTTGGTTGTCCAAGTAAAATAGCATTTAACAACCCACAGCATAGCAGAACCGTAAACCAAACAAGTCTTGGAATTTTAAAATAGAACAGAAATATTAAAAAAGAAAGGGATCAGAAAATTACCTCAACAATGTTTCCAACCAAATAAGGAAGCTGCTTATTGAGTTTAATTTTCTCTTGATTCTCCTTTATTTTCTCTTTGTATGAATCCAACTCAAGATTAGTTCTCTGCAACTCTTCCTAAACCCCAAAAAACACAATCGCAAAGTTAGATATTTCATATTTGAAGAACCCTATTAGGTTAAAAAGAAAAAAACATACACATGGCAATAAGCTATATCATTGAAATATCAGAATTCAGCCTATATTTACTCGATATTTTTCACAAAATTGGACCTTGCTATATCTATCGACATTGATATTTACTACCTTGCATATATTTTATACTCAATTATATTCATCCAGTTATACATAGGCTGAAATCATAAAAACATACACATAGAGGCCAACAATTTAAGCAGAAAACCCTAGACTAAAAAAAAGCACAACTTGAAAGCAAAGCAACACATATACAGATATACTGATAACACATTCAAATTACAAATCAAGCAATAAATAGACAACCTATATATATATATATATATATAAATTCAAACTTAAGAATAATAAAAATAAAAATAAAAAACTGAAGTGAGGATAGAAAGAGAGAGAGAGATCTGGGGACCTTGAGGACGCGAATCTCGTTATCGAGAAGACGGGAGGCTCTGACGATGTCGTCGGTGGTCATAGAGGAGAGCTGGTCATCTTCGAAGGTGTCTTCAACCATTGCAGTCGCCATCTCTTCTTCGTGATTGATGTAGATGACTTTTTGTGAGACTGTGTTTTGAGTTCGCAAGAGAGAAAAGGAGAAGAGTGTCTTGTTAACGAAGAAATATACAGATTTTTTTATACGAGTTAGAGATAGGCCTCAACTCACTTAATTGGGCTTTTAAGCGAGTTGAGGCCCATCTCTTACAAACTGAACTGTAATGGAATTGGGCCTCACACTTGCTTAAATGGTGACAGTCTACAATTATAAGTGACGTGCCTTTGTATTTGATTTTCTGAAATCGGATCCCGTGTGGTAAAACCGTAAAAGATTCGTTTGTTCAAAGTGTGTGCTCACGGGAGAAAAATCTCGGAATAACATGAATTTGAATTTCATGCTACATTATTATAGACTTCGATTGTCGACCTATTTAACCAATTCCACCAAATTAATGTATTTACAAAATCTTAGAGACTAGAACAACACTAAAAATAAGAAGATAATTTTAAAAAATAATAAAATAATAATATATTACTAAAACATTGGGAATAAATCTATAGAGTCGAACCCATAACTTCGTAGTGTGGATATGAGATATTTTATCACTGGACCAACCTTATCTTGTCTTAATATTGTATATTGTATATTGTATATTGTAATATGCTTGGATTCTGGACCAACCCCATCTTGTCTTAATATTGTATATTGTAATATGCTTGGATTCTTAATTATTAGTAAACTATATATGGTATTGTTGTGTTTGAAGTTTGAACTTGTTTAATTTGCAATTTTAAGTATTTTAAATATTTTATCTCATTTATAATTTGTGATAGAGTAAACATACACTTATACCTGTTGACGGTGATTTATTGGAAATCAATCAGTCAACGAGCTTGAATGATTAAACCTGTAAACAAGCGTAATAAAGGAAAAATAAGAAAGAAAACGGATTACGTGGTAAAACTCTAGCAACGGAGAAACATCCACAGGTCGTCGTTTGGCGACTAAGAAACGAATTCACTATAAAAATCGGTTTATCTGGTCTCTCTCCTCCTCAAGATTCTAATGATCTCCCTTTACAGATTTTTACAGGCATATTTATATGGTATCTCTAGGGTTTCGTGAACCTTGATGTACAAGGAGAAGACCGTAGAGTTGTGCTTAGGACTTTTCTTTCCTATTTGGTACCGTCACGCATTTAATGTAGTTGATTTAAAGCCTGATTAAGACTCTTCCTTCTTGTTTGGTACCGTTGCGCATTTTACAATTAACAAAATATCCGTTGATTAACTTCACAACTGATTATTCCTTCAGCATACCTAATTATAATTATAAAAAAAGTTACAACAATACAAAATCGGCCTTGGACTTGGGTTGAATACACGTAAATCAACTTTAACTTTAATTTCTATAGTATAGTGGGGCCATTTATATCTCAGGTTTTGTCATCTAATTGAGAAACAAGTCAATTTCTTCACATGTGTATGCGTGGTGTGGCGTGTGTGTTTACGGTTGATTCTCTCTTAAGACAATTTTTTTATTTTAATGGTAAAGTATCATTTTTTCCCTTGACGTTTGTCCTATTGTTAAGACAAGGACAATGTGTGGCCATATCGACTGGTCTTCCCCCTCAAATGGAAAGAATGTATTATATGCCCATTCTGTTACCTTTTACATCCATTAAATGTATTATATGCCCCTTTTGTTACCTTTGCTCCATATAATTACCATTTTACCCTTAAAATATTCATTAAATAAAAATATATTAAAAAACATAAAACAAAAAATAAAATAAAAAACAATTAAAAAAAGATGGATCTCCACCATCCATCTTTGCGATGGACGGTTGAGATATATCTATATATTTTATTTAAATGTAATAATAAAAAAATTAAAAATGAAAGAATATAAAAACAAAAAAAATAATAATAATAAAAAAGACCTGGATAGTGGATCTCCAGATCTTATTCATCTTCACCAAGCACACCAAGCGCAACAATATTCATCTTCAATCTTCATCACACCATCAACATTTCTCATCATCACATTAGTTCAAATTCATCAACACCAAACCATTCAAATTCATCTCCAGCCCAGAAACCAAGCACACACAACATCACCATCATCAGTTCATCACCATCATTGGTTCACCACCATCACCACTACCATACCACCACTGCCAAACACCCTGAAAACCACAGCTAAATACAACCCAAAACCAACCTACAAACACAACCTAGAAAACCACTGTTTTTTTAAACCCAGATTTGGACCAAGAAACCCAGATTTAAACCCAGAAAATCACCATCATTGGGAGATGATTTTTGTTGAGATGAGATCAGAGTGAGAAATTGAGATGAGAGAGAAGATAGTTCGATGAGATCGAACTCAAACTAGAAGTGACGGCGATGACCAGAAGCGACGATGAGGACCGGAAGCGCGAAGACGACCGGAAGCCTGATCGACGCTCGAACTCACCGGCATGGACAGTCGCGGCAACAGCGATGACCACCCATGCCTTCTCTCTCTCTTTCTCTCTCTTCGTTTGACAGTGGGTATTTTGTTTGGTTTTGGGGTGGTGGTTGATGGTGTGTTTGGTGGCTAGGGTTTGATTTGTGATGGTTGATGGTGTGTTTGTGTCCAGTAGGTTGAAGAGATTTGGGAATAAGTTGGAAGATGATGATTATGAATGGTGGGGTGTTTAATCTAATTTGGAAGATGATGATTATGAATGATTTGGAAGGGTTTGATTATGAATGATTTGGTGTGATTTGGAAGAGATGAATTTAGGTTGAAGAAATTGTATTTTTTTTTTATTCATTAATTTCTTTTTTTTAATAAATCCTTTTTTTTTTGTGAGGTAATAAATATATATAATTTATTGAATAAAGATTATTATTATTATTATTATTATTAATAAACAAAAAATGAAAAAGAGATACATATCTCCAGCATCCATCTCAAAGATGGACGGTGGAGATCCTTCTTTTTTTTAATTGTAAATTATCATCTTTAGAATTTCAGATGGTCAATGACGTTAATGTCCTTCCCATTTAAAGGTCAACGGCCCAAATGGATGGAAAAGGTAACAAAAGGGACTTTTTTGTTGTTTCTTTGATTTTAGGGGGGGAAACGGCTAATATGACTAAAATCTATCCTCGTCTTAATAATAGGGCAAACGTCAGGGAGGAAAATGATACTTTCCCTATTTTAACTCAATGATGAATCTTATTTATCTTATTTTAACTTAAAGTACGAATGTAGATGAATTTTTTCTTTTTCTTTTTTTTAAAGAGAACAACTATTATGTCTTTCCATTTCTCCTATTTTCACCCATTTTTTAATATTTCATATTCAATAGATTTCATCGATGTACTTAATTATCAAACTTGTGTATCTGATTAGGATGTTCAAATGTATTAAATAATATAAATTTTCAATTAAATTACAATACACCTAACCTGCCCAAGCCTGGTCACTATCGACCAGGTCCTTAACACACATTTTGATAGCATCCAACTAAACCCACCAAAATTAACCATTTCATAACAAATCTCATATATGGATATTTCCACCGCTTAAGTTAAGACTCCGATAAGAATCACCCAATCAAGGACGTAACTAGGATTAAACTCTAGGGTAGGTTAGAATAATTTTTTTCCGATCATTAATAATACGAGAAAATTGTATTAATTAAAAATAAAGATTCACCTAGTCAAAAAAACCTAACTAGGTTTATCCTATAAATGTATATCCTAAATAAATGCATTAACACAATTAATAAAAAAAAATTAAAGTCAAAACAAATTATAAAATAAACATGAAATACAAATACAATCAAATAATAATTAAATTGTATCTTACGATTTTTCAAAAGATCAAACTTATCAATATTAAAAAATTCTAATTTATTTGATTATTATATTAATTTAGTTATGATGGAGAATTCATAGGGAAATAAATATGCACTTATATTACTATTTATTAACAAATTTAAAAACAAAAGAATAATTAAAAAAAATTAACTTAAGAAACATGTATCTAAATTTCAACAAAAACGAAAAGAAATTCATTAAATAATATTGTTGATTTGTAAATTTAAATTAGAATAATTGATAATTAGATTACTCCTACAATTTTATAAACTAAAAATTATAGTAATCAAATTTGAGGAATTGTGAGAGGGGTACTGATATTGCCACCCATATTTACAAGTACACATATATCTAAGATTTAAAATTAAATCATTACTATAAGCATCCATCTAAATGTCAATAGTACCCTTATTTAAATAAATGTATTTATTTGAATACAATTTATTTATAAACCCTTTTAAGTTATACCCAATTTCACAAACGATATGTACTGCTATTTTTTTTAATAAGAAAAAAATACTTCTCACTTTTGTTTATCGATAGAGTTCATAACAAAAAATAAATAAAAATAACGAAATATGTACTTCTATATGATCAGAGTCCTTTTAAAATTCTTGTACCATTGCTTTGTTATATGATAACGAGAGATTTTGAATATTTTTGATACTTGAAATAAAATGAAGGTTTAATTAGGGTTATTTATTTATTTATTTATTTATAATAAAGAGATATAGTTGAAGATATTAGTGTAATTAATTGGTGTACATTGTAATTGATTTATTTTTAGTTTAAAAAATTTGTCCTTATTTGAAAATTTATATTATGATATTTTTGTAATTAATTTTTTTTATTAAAATATAGGTATGCTTATCATATTTATAGATGGAAATATGACATCTTATGAGAGAGATAATAATTATTAAAGAAAATAAGAAAAAACAAAACTTGCCTCGTGAATTGGAAAGAGTCTTCAAGCAAGTTTAAGTGTCCGTTTAGAAGAGTTTATCTACTGGTTAAAATAGATTTTTTAATTAAAAAAACTATTTTTCAATTTTTTTTTGTATTGTTTAGTTGTCACTCAGTAGAGCTTTTAGATGATTAAAAAAAATTGTTTTACATCTACTTAGATAATTTTCCAAGTAAATCTTTTGGAGTTTTTTTAATAACTCTAAAATCTCCAATATAACCCTATAATTTAATATTTTCTAGAGTATTTTGGTCATTCTATCATTAAAAAGGTTCTCTTTTAATTGACAACCAAATAACCAACGTTTATTTAAAAACTCTATCTCTAAAAGATCTACTGTAAAAATATCTATTTGAGAAACTCTCCCAAACGTACTCTAAATGTAGCCACTACTACAATAGTACAATCCTACTCCAACAAGGCTACTGATTTACTGATTATATTAGGAATATTATTTATTTATTATTATTATTTTTTTATCTTTTCAATTTCTTTTAGAAAAGCTAGCTTGGGCCAAAGTACGTCCTTGCACCCAATATAGCTAAGTGGGAAGACCGTTCATTCAGTCCGATAATTTTTCAAACTTGAATCTCTGCCATTACACAATTGGTATATATATAAATATATATAAAATTAGACTCCAATATGTGGAAAATATATAGCATTCAAACCAAAACCAACTTCTCTCATATAAACCCACAAAAATAAGTAATTTACATGATTAGCATAATCTAATATGAATATGAATATTTGAAGTATTTCTGGCATTTTAAAGGGTGCATCACAGTATAAATTAACTTTCAAAATTTTTAAATCTATATATGAATTACGAAATAAATACACGTGAAGAGCACCTTCTTTTCTTTTATGGCAAGTGAATCACTTGAATTATGTATTTAGATCAATATATGAAGTAAACATTGGATCACAATCATCATATAGGCATGACCAGTTCAATCAATTAAAATTTTAAACCGTCTCTTTCCATGAACCCACGAAAATGGTCCACAAGCGAAGCCAGCTTAATTGAATTTGGAGGGTTTATGGGGGCCAAATTGAAAATTTGATAAAATATTAATAGAAAAATGAAAATAATAAAAGAAGTAGGGTAAAGTTTTAATAAAATTTTCCAAATTTTTGTTGGCTGGACCTCACAAAAAGGGGCGATCTAGTTATACGACAAGTTGTTTTTAAAATATAATTTATCATTTGATAAATTAAGAAATTGAAGATGATGATAGAATGATACAACAAGATGTTGTTAATCAACAAAAAGTTAGTGCAATTTTTGGTCGGTGCATCATGCATAAAAACATAGTAGAAAAAAAACGAGACTGTGAATGAGACACTGTCATGTCAGAGATAAAATATTTAAGGGTTAAAATCATTGTCATCCTGTAATTTAATCTATTAGCTGATTTGGTCCCTCTAGTTCCAGTATTTCTCCGTTTGGTCCAAATATTTACTAATAATCCTTATTTTTGTACCTACCGTCCTATTCCGTTATGGTTTTCAAAATTTTTGTCAATGGTGCGATGGAAAAATGGTAACTTACATAATTAATGGTATATTAATAATTGAAAAACCAAAAAACAATTAAAAAATTGATTTTAAAAAAAAATATTAAAAAAATCAATATTAATATAATTAAAAATTAAAATTAAAATTAAAATTTAATCATCTTCTTCACCAAACCCCCTCTCTCCAAATTCACATAGTTCTCTCTCTCTCTCTCTCTCTCTCTCTCACTCATTCAAAAACCCTGACCAACGAATCTCTCTCTCACCATTCACTCATCTGATTCTTCTCTCTCACCATCTCTTGGTTTGTGTTTGTGGTTGATTGTTTGAGTGAGATGGAGGTGGAAAATGGAAAAATGCAACGGCGGTATGGTTGGATTTGACAGGTTTCGAGAACCAAAGATGGATCTGGTGGAAATCAATGGATCTCCACTAGATCCATAAGCTTATTAATTTTTTTTTGGCTAGGGATGTTGATTGACTGATTGAGATGGTGATTAGGGTTTGGGGGTGGCTGTCTTGGAGAAGATCCAAGAAATGCTCCTTTTTTTTTGGTCTCCACCAATACCAAATACAAAGTTTTAATTTTTAATTTTTAATTTTTTTTTTTGCTGGGTTTAGTTCATCATCTCAGATTGGAGATCCAGATGATGAAGGTGGAGGTGGAGATCCACATTGGATCTCCATTTTTTTATAAATAACAATTTTATTTTTATTTTTATTTTTATAAACAAAAATTAAAAAACATGTAGAGATTCATTTCTCTTTATATATATATAAAAAAACAGGGGCAACAAGGCCATTTTACCCTCTGTCCATATCAGACATCCAAGTTTTAATGGAAATATTAACATAAGGACCTAATGGAAGAATACTAAAACTAGAGGGACCAGAATGACTAATAGGTTAAACTAGAGGGATGAAAATGATTTTAACCCAATACTTAATTATCTTTTAGATTGTTTACTTTTTAAAAAAATTTCTTTAATTTAGAATAAATTAAGGAATCTAAAAGGTCAAAAAGCCCGTTAGAAAGGTACGTGCTAATTATATTAGTAAAATATTGAATTTAATCATCACTATTGGAGCATTACTTTATTATTTTAACATAATACCGGTAGAGTCAGACTAAATCAACTTAAATTTGTGACTTAATTTTTTGACTTTATCATCTTAGTCGCCCTATTTTCAAATCTCAATTAAACGGAGAAGAAAAAAATGAATAAAATAAGGAAAGTAAAATAGAAGTTAGATATGAATTGAGCATAAATATGTGGAACCGGGAGGGGATTAACATGAGAGGAGACGAGGCTCTAATTGTTGAAAACGATTAGTGAGTAACCACAAACAAAATCAAATGATCACAATTATTTAGGACAAAAATTGAAGAGAAGAAAATGTTCTCTCAAATAAACTCACAAGTATTGTAATCATAAAATTTTGATGAAAACACTGATAACAAAACACAACTATTTATTAAAAAGTTCACTCAGTTTTGTCACACTTCTCTACTTATGATTATCTTCTTTGAGATCGGATTGTACAGACAGTAAGCTTTTGATTTTTCACTATATCCCACCAAAATACATTTTTCTGATTTATCATCAAGCTTACCTCTCTTCTCATCTGGAATATGTGAAAAAACTATACCGCCAAACACTCTCAAATGGCTGACACATGGCTTGAATCCACTCCATGCTTCTTGAGGAGTCATACCTTGAACACTTCTAGTTGTTGCACGGCTCAGCAGATAAACAACACATGTTACAGCATCACCCCAAAACTCATTAGGCATCCCTTTGGCTTTCAACATGCTTCTTGCCAGCTCCATGATGGTTCTATTTTTTTCTCTCAGCCACTCCATTTTGCTGAGGAGTATAACGAACAGTTTGTTGATGCCGAATTCCATTCTTTTGCAAAAAACTTTCCAAAACCACATACTCTCCACCACGATCGGATCGTAAATTTTTTATTCTATAACCACTCTGATTTTCAACAAGGTCTTTAAAATTTTTGAAGCATTCAAAAACTCCACCTTTTTCTTTAAGCAAATAAATTCATGTTTTTCTGCTGTAATCGTCAATGAAAGTGAGAAAATAACGATTACCTCCATTTGATGTTGTGCGCATAGGTCCACATAAATCAGTGTGAGCTAACTCAAGTGGGTTTGAGGCTCTCCATGCTTTGCCAACTGGAAATTGATTACATTGGTGCTTCTCGAGAATGCATGCTTCACAAGTTTGATGATTTTTCTAACTAATGGTTGCCATTCCTCTCACCATATGATTTTGACACATATGAGACAATGAGTTAAAACTCAAATGTCCATATCATAAATGCCAAAGCCATGAAGAATCTTTCACCGTAGTGCTGAAACAAGAATTTTGGCCATATGAAAAATTCAAAGGGAACATTTTGTTTTGAGTCATCTTTATTTTTGCAATAAGACTACCATCTTTGCCTCTGATCTCGCACACATCATCTTTAAAAATAACATTATATCCTTTCTGCAGAAGCTGCCCAACACTCAATAGATTGTGTTTAAGTCCTGGAACAAAGAACGCATTGATGATCCGTTTGACACCTTTCTTTGTCTGAACAAGAATATCGCCATTTCCTTTCACCTGAAGACGCTTGTCATCACCAATCTTGACTTCACTTTGGAGAGAATCATCCAAAATTACGAAAATGTCTTTGTTGCCAGTCATATGATTACTGCAACCACTATCAAGACACCAGACATTTTGAGCCATTAATTCCTGTGCCTTACAAGCTAGAAAGAGAGTACTATCATCATTATTTTGTTTCTCGTGCATGAAATTTGAGTTGTTTCTATCACCATCATTTTTCTTCAACCCGCAATATGCTTGAGTATGGCCAAAGCGATTGCAATTGTAGCATTGAATATGAGAGAAATTACCATGACCTCTACCTTGGCTTCTACCTCTGCCTCTACCTCTGTCTCTTCCTCTTCCTCTTCCTTGGCTTGAAGAAGAACTTGATTCTTCCTTGCTGTCATTGTCATTGTTCCGAGACTCAGAATTTCTACCACCACTATGTCCACCTCTTCTCCCTCTAGAGCTTGATTAAAATAAGCCTAGGACTGAAAAGCTTGTTCTAAAGGAGTAGTATCAAACCGCTTCAATCTGAGCTCATGAGATTGTAGAGATCCCATCAAGCTATTTAATGATAAAGTGGACAAGTCTCTTGACTCTTCAATAGCGACAACAACATTCTCAAATTTTCTAGTCATGCTCCTGAGAATTTTCTCAACAATTCTCTGATCTGAAATTTGTTCTCCATTTACTTTCAATTGATTAACAATGAAGAGAACACGATTGAAAAATTCCTCCACTGAGTGTATCAAATTCAGATCTAAGAGCTTGCAATCTTACCATTTTAACTTTATCTTCACCTTGATAAGTTGACTGCAGGGTGTCCCATGCCGCCTTTGCCGAAGTTGCTGTGGAGATCCTTTCAAAAATTACTTCATCAACTGCTTGATAAATAAAGAATAACGCCTTCTTGTCTTTCTTGCGGTTTTCCTTCAACTCATTAGCTTGTTGTTGAGTAAGCCCAGTTTGATTTTCTAGCTCAGCAAATCCATTCTCAATAACTTCCCATAAATCTTGAGAACCATATAAAACTTTCATTTGTTGACTTCATCGACTATAATTCTTTCCGTCAAAACGATGAAGTTGAGGTTGCAACATATTGTTGTTGGACGCCATATTGAAACCGAGCTTTGATACCACTTTGTGTGGCTCACTAATCGCTTCCAACACTAATGTGAGTAAAGGTAAAAAGAAATTATATAACTAGAGTTTTTGCCACATATCAATTAGATCAAAATTAAAGATTATTTGTTCATAGTGTTTTGTAAAAGTGTTTGATAACAATTCAAGTCAACTTTTTTAATATGTTAATCGTACCAAGTAATATGTGCGTATTTTAACGGTCTCGTGTTTTTGTTGGTCCATGGGTGTGTGGCTTGTTTGTAGCTCTTCGACTTTATTGTTTATGAATAAATTCTGCCGTTCAAAGAAAAAAAAAAGTTTATCTATACGTGATGACCAATAAGAGAATTTGGTCATTTTGGTGATTATGTTATTTAATATTTTCTATACACCTTTTGAATTGCAGTAGTGAGTCATGGGTGGGGTCATAGACACATATCTTTATTTTTTCTAATATAATAAAATAAAATAAAATAAATAAATAAATAAATAAATAAAATAAAATAAATAAATTAAAAAAAAAAAAAAAATGCATAACCAGCTGGCAGCCTGGCATGCGCATTTCTCTTATATTGAGCAACAAAAGGCAATACAAGATTGAAATTTGGGAAAATCATAACATTCTGTATAATAAAACAAGACCCGACTATTAACGAAACCACTTAAGTTTTAAAAGGTCGTTATCAAGCTTAACATTTCATAATGAATGGTATAATAACATTGAAATTAAATTCGGAAATATAAAACTACCTTTGAAAAGGAAAGCTTGATAACGACATTTTAAAATTGATTATAACAACATATTTAGCCGTTTCCTGTTATTTGGATTTTTTACTTATGACCATTTACCAAGTAGCCAAATCCAAATAACAGCAAACGTTCCATTTCCTTGTCTCTTGAGAATCTTACATGCACCCGGTGCAATACATCCGGTGCATTGTACCCATCCAATGGCAAGGACAACCGATCAAATGAGTTCTCCATGCCATGTGGCATGTACCCATTGGTTAGGGTGCATTGCACCGGGGTGTATGCAAGATTTTCAGATTTTCTCCCATGTCCTTAACTCCTTTCTAATTATATAATCTGCACTGTAGCTAGCTAGTTCTATATAATAAGGCAGATTATATCTCCACTTCCTTTATAATTATATTCTAAAGATTTTAGTATGGCTATGTGGCACTTCAAAATCTCTAAATTTCTCACGTATTCTGATATTAGATCAAAAATTGGGCTTCCAAATGAGATGGTGGAGCATATGATTCCGATCATGAATGGACAGCATTTCATGGTTTTGAAGGTCGTGGATTCGAGGGGCCAAAAGTGGGAATTCTGTTACTACACTCGGCCCAATGGAAAGAAAAAAGGTCCCGTCTTCACAACTGGGTGGCCACAATTTGTTGAAGCCAAAGGTCTTCGAGTTGGCAATGAGCTAACCTTTTATGGATATCAAGTTAGAGCTACTGATGGACGACTGAAGATGAAGTACACTATTGAGGTGAAAAGGATAATTTCAATGACTTTTAACGGCGAGCCTCTTACTTCAGATGTGGAGTACCTAATTGCGTGATCAGTTTTTTTCTTACGCTTTTTGCTTTTTGCTACGTTTAAATGTCTTGTGTGTTTGGTCTTCAATGTTTTCCTACTTTCCATTTGTAGCTATAGCTTTTTTCTTTTGTGACTTTTAAGAACAGTTTTTCTAATTACTGTTTTTTTTTCTTTTTCCAAGAGAATATAAAAATGATGTCAACTGAGTCTTTAATGGATAGCTCTATGAACACTCACTAGCTGGACTCGAACTAGATGTACCAGGGGCCCGACAAAACAACGGAAAATCTGCCGTTGTCGAGGGTGTAGTCCACGTCGGAGTCGACGGAATTTTGAGAGGAGCGATATATATTGTGTGCTAGGGTTCCGGTTCGATCTGTGGTGGACTACACCCTCCACGATTAATCAGCTTCGTGGAGGGTGCAGCCCACGTCGGTGTCAGGAGGATGTATGGTGGTTGGCCAAATTTTGGGAGGAGGTCAAAGAATGTTGATGGAGGCGATGGTGTGCAGTGGTGCATGGATTCTGGTTTGAGGAGAGAGAAAAAAATATTTTCAGACAGAAAACACAAAAAAATTCTCTCTGTCTTGAAACCAGAACCCATGCACACAAAGAATCGCCACCAACAACGATTTTCGAAATCTTCCCCAAATTCGATTGGTCAACCACCAGGCCGCCTCCCAATTCTAACGTGGACTACACCCTCGACGACAACGGCAGATACGTTGTCGTCTCATCGGACTCCTTCTACATCTAGTATTCCGGGTACCTGCTCGTGTATCCTTAAACTGACAGTTAAATAGTAGGCCGGGGTCCAAGATATGCCCAGAGCATTTTGGGAGGAGGTTGAAGATCGTTGGTGGTGGCGATATATATATATTGTGCTTGGGTTTTGGTTTGAAGGTCGTTGGTGGAGCGTGGTCCGCGTGGACTACTCTGGTGTTGGTCAGTTGGTAGTTGCCCGAATTTAGGGAGGAGGTTGAAGAATGCTGATGGAGGCGATGGTGTGCTCTGGTGCATGGATTCTGGTTTGAGAGAGAGAAAGAAAAAATAAATATTTTCAGACAGAAAACACATAAAAAATTCTCTCTTGGAACCCGAACCCTCGCACAGCATTGCCACCGACACCGATTTTCGAAATCCTCTCCAAATTCGATCGGTCAACCACCAGGCCGTGCTCCCAATTCTGTCTCGACGACAACAACGGCAAATTCGTCATCTCGGATCCTTAAACTGACCGTTAAATAGTAGGGGTCCAACTGTCCAAGATATGCTCGGACGACATCGTCCAGGTACGGTTCGGTTCTAGCTGATCCATTTTGGGGACCTAAACAGTAAACACCGCAATGTTTAAGAACAACAAGCCCGATCACCATTTTTTTAGGCAAAATTTAAGATAGCCAAAGTGTTAGCACCCGGTTCAAAGAAAAATTTATTTTCTTATATTTTTAGTTTCAATTTCTTACTATCCCATATTGACTAAGTATGATATTAGTGGAAGGTATATTTAGTTTCAATTTCTTATGATCCCATATTGACTAAGTATGATATTAGTCGATGGTATATGATTCATTTGGACACCTTCTCTTTATAAGCCGGGAATGATGGGTCGACATGGAAAGCATGGTCAAGGTGGAATGTTACTCCGCCACATCATCGGACACCCTCTCCTTATAAGCCGGACAAACAAAACACAATTTGAAATAAGTAATGTAGAATGGCCAAGCTATTGAAAGGGACCTCGATTATGTATAAACAAGTATTCGATGATAACAAAATGTTTTTGGCATATACACGAGTACTTACATGCGGTTTACATCTAGTGGTAGTAAACGTATAATATAAACATCAAGTGAAGCCATCAAACGATGCAAAATGGCTGCGACAATGCCCCAGAACAGGATCATCTTTGCCAAGCTAACATAAAGTAGAATGCAAAACTCCGATGAAAACGCACGACATGACCTATCATGATTAGATCAATCCACTGATAAGTATATGAAAAATGTAACAATCAAAAGGGATACTGAAAATTAATGACCGACTAGATCAAGCAATTCTATAATCTATCAGTCATGCAATTTTATATACAAAATCAAGCAGCTAATGGTGAAAAGTTAGAAATCTGTCAGATTAATCTATACTTCCAACCAAGCTTCAACTTGAACTCTTACTGAAAAGTGAAAACCTAGACTCTGAAAAAAGCACACCTTGAAAGCAAATCATGATCAGCACATTTACAGATATACTGATAATGAATTCAAATACAAAGAAAACAATAAATAAACAACATATACATAAAAATTCTGACTATAGAATAAAAAAAAAAAGATAAATGAAGCGGAGATAGAGAGAGAGAGATCTGGGGACCTTGAGGACCTTGAGGACGCTGATCTCGTTATCGAGAAGACTGGAGGCTAGGACAATGTCGTCGGTGGTCGCGGAGAAGAGCTGGTCATCTTCGAAGGTGTCTTCAACCATTGCAGTCGCCATCTCTCTCTCTCTCTCTCTCTCTCTCTCTCTCTCTCTCTCTCTCTCTGTGTCTCTGTGATCGATGTAGATGACTTTTGTGACTCTATGTTTTGAGTTTGCAAGAGAGAAAAGATGAGAAATAGAAAGAAAAGACAAGAGTGTCTTGTTTACAAGAAAAATACAGGTTGTTTTATACGAGCTAGAGATGGGCCTAAACTCACTTTATCGGACTGTTATCGAATACAGAGAATAGAGTGACGATATTTACACCCTTTAAAAACTATATGTAAACCTTAAATTAGTATATTTTTAAAAATTCAATAATACCCTTGCATAAAACTACTAAGAGGACGAATTGTTTATTAATACACCCACCAATAATTATTAATTAGTTTCCTATTTTAATCTTATACATTTTTTTTCCTATTAATGGTTTGATATTAACATATATCATAAAAATTCTTTCTATTTTAATAAACCCTAGATTCTTTTTTAAATATATTTTCAATCTCTTTTAAGGGAATACAAATTGTTTGATAAGTATGGGTGAATCAAAATCATAAGACAAATTTGGTTGTGAAAAAGTAAAATTTTAAATTAATTTTTATTAGAAGAACAAAATCATTATATATATAAACAGACTTTTAAATTAACTATATTATATATATATATATATATATTTCTTTCAAACACACTTTAGACTTTTTATTTAGTTATTTATATTATATGTTCTTTCTTGTTAAAAAAAAAAATATTAAATAATCTTCAATTTCATCAAACAATTATCTTTTCTTTTTTACACTAATGCTAGACCACCCCAAAATTTAGCTCAAATTTCAACCTAAATGATGTGGCAAGTGGCTTTTTCATTAACCACATTATCTCATATTGTGTATGGTGATGACAACTCACTACGACATCATTTGGGTTAAATTTTTGGGTGGTCTAGCATTACTTTTTTTTTTTTTTAATATCATTTAACACCTATCTACTTTTACATCAATTGGGACGTGACACAAATCTTGCATTCCTATAACTCTCTCAAACAGAAAGTGGTTCTCCAATAAATAAATAAATAAATAAAATCCTAAAATTGATTTTTAACGAAAAATTGAGTTTGATTTTGAAAAAACCAAGAAGATAAAAGAAGTAGGGAAGAGAACGAATAATAAGAGAATTAAAGGTAACAAAAAAATTGAAATAATAATAAAGTTGATTAAGGCTTAGTTTGACATTGTTATGCTAGGGGAGGATTGCATTTGGTTCTGTTGTGGGGAGAATTGATTTTGGATTTGCTGTAAGAAGAATCAACTGAGTGTTTGGTAAACTAATTTTAAAAGTGCTGTGAGAACTAAAAGCAATTTCAATGTGTTTGGTAAACAGCAAATAAAAAGTGTTTGACTGTGTAAAGTTACTAGAAAGGATATAAATGAATATTGAAGATGTTTTGAAAATAAATAATTTGTTTTATTTTTGTGTGACCATAAATATGTTATAAAATAAATAAATAATTTGTTTTATTTTTGTGTGGTCATAACGCATTATTACATTTTTTTTATTTTTTATTTTTTATTTTTTTATCTATTGCCATATATATTGTGTATCTATTAATAATCTATTACATTTTCATTAATGTTTCATGGGAAGCAGTTTTCTAAAAGTTACAAAAAATAACTTCGCAAAACTGTTGTTAGGAAGCTAAAAGTGACCAAAAGCACTTCACAAAAAATAGCTTCGCAAAATTGCTATTGGGGAAGCCAAAAGCTGCCAAAAGCTATCAAAAGCACTTCCCTGGAATTTTACCAAACACCCTAAACCCAATTTGGAATCACTTTTGGCCCCAAAAGCAGTTTAGGAAGCATTCCCAAACTGGATATAAATAACATAATAATAGTCATAGGTGGTGTGTATTTATAAAAATAATACAGTATAATTAAAAAAAAAGGTATTTTTTACGTTAAGTGGGGTTTATTTACAAATTAAAGATTTTTTTTTTTTTTAATTTGATGGGTGTAATTACAAAAGGTGTAGATACAGTTTTTAAGGGTTGATATTGTCGGAACTCTGGAGAATATTGAGTGAAAACCCAATAAATGAATTGAGACCCATGATTTACTAAACAAATTCGAATGGTTTGGCTTGTACACTTCATAAATGGTCACATGTAGCGATTATAGGCACGTCACCAAGTTGTATTTGACGTGGCTAGGCATGTCGTGAAGAATTGGAATTTGGATCCTTTGCTGAGCTGATAATTGTTCTAACCTATATAGATTAGCAAATATGTGTAATTAATAACCGTAATTTGTTTCTTTTATTTATTTCATTTTCACTATTTTTAAATGTAGGGTCTTATTTTCAAGTGTTCTAGATCATAAAAAAGATCAACAAAGTAGAAGATCCTGATCCAAAGAATTGATCCAAATAACAAAACAGGCTCAAAATGCCTTATCGAGGCCCAACAAGCGGTTGAAGTCCACCAATACCCTCTTATAAAAATCCCAATTAGTCAGCTTCCTAAATGAACTTGTTATTATGTTTAAAAATTTGCAAGCCGAATAAAGGCTTTGACTTGTTTGTCTAGTCATCATCTTCTTCAAAAACTTGTTTTTTTCTCTCATTATTTCTGAATTTCACTTCAATGGCAGCAACTAGCAAGCAAGTAATCTCCAAGCATTTCGTGTGATGATACTGTAAGTCTTACACGAGACAGAGAGAGCCAAACGATAAGTTAGCTAACCTGATCACATTTTGTTTGGAGTTTTGGAAGCTTTGCATTTACTTCATGTATAGCACTTGTGAGCAGGGACGGAGCTAGGAACTTCATTTAGTGGGTGCACCATTGATAATTTTTTTTTTTTTTTTTAACAATTTAAAGTGTATTAATTGAAAATGAAACACCACATGTTTATAAGGGATACCCCAGGTCAATAAAAAAAACTTGTCTAAATAAAAAGTTTGAACATATAGATTCATATAATTTTTCAAACATATCTACTATTGTCCTCAACCAGACACATGAGTTTTAAATTTTTATTATACTCTTTACTTTGAACTTTTACATATCACATTTCCAAGCTTTCATGACCTACAACATTATAGTAACAAACATTTCTATTATATAATCTGTCAAATGCCAATAGACCAAATACCTAACTTTTAAACTTTTATTATTTTCAATTACACAATAAAAATTGAAATGGAAATAAATGACGAAAGAGAAAAAAAAAAAAGAATTAGGATCAATGGATTACCATTTACTTATAAAGAGAATATATAAAACATTCCAAATTTATGATTGATTTTTAACTTTAGAATACAAGCTTCAATTATTATTATTATTATTATTTGTTTGAATTCGGGTTTTAGATGTAGTAGAGAGAGTGTTTGAAAGTTTTTTAGGTTTTTTTTTTCTTTTTTACTTAAATTTGAGAGAAAAAGTAAAGTGGAGAAGTAAAGTGGAGAATTTATTGGGCTGAGAAAGAGGAAGGTAGAGTGAGGAAGAGTAAAGTGAGTTTTGAATGTTTTTATTGTATGTCCCCTTATTTGACTTAGTAGGTGTTAAATTTAATAGTTTTTTTATTTTTTATATATATATATATTTTCTTTTTTAATTATTTGAAAGTTGAAACATAGTTCCAGACTTCCAGTCTTCTGTCTTCTAGAAAGTCAGAGGAACAACAGATGAACAAAAAAAAAAAAAAAACTTTACAATTTTTGTTGAACTGCTTGTGAGTTGACTAGTTGACAAAATAAACAAATAATATTATATAAAAAATATATATATTTCTTATATGAACAAATGTATTACTAAAAAATATATATATATATATATATACAATGTTAAATTTTTTTATTTTTTTTCAAAAGTTTATGATGTTAGCACCAAAATTCGTATCAAATACAAACGTGAATGGAAAAAAGGGAAACTTGCATAAGAAGAAAGTATTAATGACGTTTCACTCATCACCTCAGCGCATTCTAGAGACAAAAAGGATCTCTCCACTAGAGAGGGAAGGAATCATATGACCCGGGAAAATGAGCAAACAAAAGCAGGTGGGGATCACAGTTGTAAAAACGTACGAGGAAATAGGGAGTTTTGTCACTTTTTTAAGTTGGTGTTTTAAGAATGTCACTATACTTTAGTAACTTATGTTTTAAAGGTATTAAAATAAGTGATTTTTAAAAATACTCTTACTTTACTCTATATATATATTTTAATTTTTTTCAGTTTTCCTTTTTTTTATTTTATTCTTTCACTTTCTTCATATAGATCTGTTTAACAGACCTTCAATGGAGGTCTAACATACCTCAAATGGGAGTCGAAATCGACTTCTAATAGAGGTTGAAGTCATTCAACCTCTATTGAAAATCTGTTTGACCTTCATATAGGTCAAAATTGATCTCCATTGTCGAAATCGACTTCTAATAGAGGTTGAAGTCGTTCAACCTCTATTGAAAATCTGTTCGACTTTCATATAGGTCAAAATTGATCTCCATTGGAGGTCGATTAAGAAGAATATGAAAAAAAAAATTATAGGCCATTTCCGAGATTTCTGGAGAATTTCTAAGACTTCTGGTAATTTTTTAGACTTTCTAGTTTCAAATGAAGAATTTCTTAATGACGTTTCACTCACCACCTCAGCAGTCAGCACATTCAAAAAGAAGAAGAAGAAGAAAAAAAAAAAAGAATATCTCCACTATAAAGGAATCATATGTATGACCTGGGAAAATGAGCAAACAAAAGCAGGTGGGGATCACAGTTGTAAAAAGAATGGCCTCCAGGGCTCCAGGATTAATGCACTCTTAAAAAAAAAAAAAAAAAAAACAACAGTTAGAGATGCTTCACAATCAGAGACAACCACGTAGGATGAGGGCACTCTTCCATGCATACTCCTTCTAGAAAATCTTCAGTGCACCAGTCCTCAAATCCAGCTGGATGCCTGGATCAATCCAAAGCAGAAACAACTACGTAGTATGACGGCACTCCATTTGACCCAACTCGATCAATCTAAACCAGTTATTTTAAAGTATTACTGATACAAAATTGGTTTGTATTTCGATAAATAATTATATGTTAAACGATATTAAGATATTTGCTTCCTAAATATCATACGAGTTATATTTGATTGACAATCAATCAAAAAGTGATTTCCGCTACCTCAAGTTGATGTCCAATTTAAAAATAAAAATAAAAATAAAAATAAAAATGAAAAGAGTATTTTTGGTGTCGTTTCGAAATCCAATAACGTGTCTGGTAATATGTACGGAAATCAATATTCTGAAAGTAAAAATGCGTTCGGTAGATTAACTGAAAAATATTAAAAATTGACAATAATTCATCCCAAATAATTATCAACTAAGTTAGCATTTTTTATTAAATAAAAATTACATTTAAAGAAAGAATTTAAAATATTTAACATTAATTTTTTATTAAATATAAATTAAATGAAAAATAATTAAAATCTTTTAAAAAAGAAATATATATTTTTAAAAAAGTAAAAGATGCATCGATCATCTATTGAGGAGAATGAGGAGGAGGACATTAATTTTTTTTTTTCCTTTTAAACAACAAAATGAAAAACATGGAAAACATGTTTAACGTTTTTCCATGATTTTCAATTTTAACAATGATTTTATTTCCCATTTTATTTTTATTTTTTGAAAACAAATTGAAAAACATGGAATACATGTTTTCCATGATTTTCAATTTTAATACTGGTTTTATTTTCCATTTTGTTTTTTGAAAACGAAATGAAAAATTGTTAATGAGCACGAATTCGAAATAGTTTTTAGAAAACAAAAACAAAAACAACAACCACCCAAAAAATGGATACCAGACATGCCCTTTACTTTACTTTTCGATTTTGTGATCACCACATAAATCAAATTATTTTCACTGCATTGAAAAAAAAAAAAAAAAAAAAACAACCTTCAAATCCAAGGTGGAAGAATCTTATCCCTCCATAGAGTTGATATTTCGTTAATTCAAAGAAAAACCACATGCATCAGTCCAAATCTTGCAAATCTAACTTTGATATGCAAAGTTGATATATATTTAAAAAGTGATCACCTTAAACAAATTTAAAGCTTGAAGTGGGTTTTTGTGTGCTGCATCTTATGATGCATATATATCTTTTGAGTGAAAATATGAGAGCAAGTTGAAGAAGCTTCCACTACATAATTAAATATAAATCATTAATGAATTAAAAATTAATATTTTATTTAATTTTCCGCTGGCTTGCATCAATTGATTTATGGTCTACCCAAGCTAGTAAGTTAGCAAAACAAACGAAAAGATAAAAACTAAGTAAAGAAAAAGAAGACAATATTGATAGTAGATATCGATACTTGTAATATGATAAATAAATAAATAAAAACTAACAAACAAATTTAAAGCTTGAAGTGGGTTTTTGTGTGCTGCATGTTATGATGTGGTCCAATGCGTGATGCATATATATCTTTTGATTGAAAATATCATTGAAGAAGCTTCCACTACATAATTAAATATAAATCATTAATGAATTAAAAATTAATATTTTATTTAAGAGTACGGATATTGACACCCATAAATATGATAAACGCACTCATATTTATAAGTACACCCATGTCTAAAATCTAAAATCTAAAATTAAAACATTACTATAAACACTCATCTTAATACCAATGAATGATTTATTTTAATACAATTTATTTATAAACCCTCATAAGTTATTAACACACTCAATTTTACAAATAATAAAATTTTTCATAAGAAATAAGACCAGTCTCACAAGTCACAACCCTATTTTAGAATCTACAATTACACAGAAAAATAAAAAATAGCAAAAAGTATAAATTATATAAACTCTAATTTTGGAGAAAGTCTAGGGCACATCTGATCTCCTTAATTGCCAACACATAGGGCACATCTGATCTCCTTAATTGCCAACACATAGCATCAGCTTGCCTTAATTTTTTATTTTTATTTTTTGCTTATTATTTACCTTCCCAACCTTATCTCTCAAACTCTCTCCAGACTCTACTCTATTTTCTCTTTCATCCATCTCCTTCTATTTTTTTCCAAAAAAGTTTTAATAGTGGTAGATGAAAAGTCAAAAACAAATATGAAAAGACGTTGAAAGAAATTCAAATCGTGGAACTCAAGTTTTGTATGATGAAAGCACATGTCTTTGATTCATTAATCTGGGTTCTAATGAATGCTCTTACGTGAAGATCATCAACCATAATGAACAATCCATTAGAATAATTATTTAATTTCATTTTGCTAATGTTAGATTTGAACTCACAAGTATTGGTTGGACAGCAAATACATGTAGAGCAATAGCATTAAGGTTGAATTAGGGTTTGTTTTTATTTATTTATTTTAATAAAGTGATATAGTTGAAGATACGGATGTAATTAATGAGTGTAAATAGTATTTTACTTATTTTTAATTAAACTAATTTATCCTTATTGGTAAATTCCTATTGAGATATTTTTATAATTAAATTTTCTATTAAAATATTTGTGTGCTTATCATATTTATGAGTGTCAATATCTCGACTCCCTTTATTTAATCTTCCACCGGCTTGCATCAATTGATTTATGGTCTACGCAAGCTAGCTAGTTAGTTAGCAAAACAAACGGAAAGATAAAACTAATCAAAGAAAATGAACACAATATTGATAGTAGATATCGATACTTGTACTATGATAAAAAAAATACTGACAAAGAAGTGATTATTAATTAGTAAACACATCAGGATGGATATATCATATACTGATATACATGCTGATTGAAGTCATTGAAATTTGCTTAAATAATCATGAATTAATGTAAACATATAGCCTACAACTACTTGTTTATGGTCAATCAACAATTCTTGAAAGATTAATAATCTGAAGAAACAACAAAGTCTTTTATTGTTTTTTTTTTTTTTTTTTAATTAAAGAAATAATAAAGTTATTTGACCTTAAAAAGGTGCTTTAATAACAAATATATAACGAGTACTCAACAATTCTTGAAAGATTAATTGTCTGAAGAAACAACAAAGTCTTTCATTGTTTTTTTTTAAGTAAAGAAATAATAAAGTTATTTGACCTTAAAAAGGTACTTTAATAACAAATATATAACGAAACTAACAAGTGAGTGATCAGTATTCCTAAAGAAGTTTAGGAAAGCTCGGGAAACCCTACCGAATCCATGTATATATATATATATATACACACACGTATGTGTGGAAAAGTAAGAGTATCTTCGATGCCATAATGGTTTGTGAAATAAAGAGATGACAAATAAGATAAATAAACGGTCTATTAATAAATGCATCTCCAATGCAGTTGTATATATTCAACATTACGCTGATGTGGTAAAAACAATATTAGACATTGTCAACCCGACCGTCTTCTTTCAGACGGCCTATTACACAGTTATTTTTTCGGTTGACTCATCAAGTATTTAAAATTGACATTAATTTTTCATCTATTTTTTGTAAGAAAATAAAATAAAGAAAAAAAAAAATTGGACACGTCATTAAAAAATAATTGTGTTTTAAACAGAAATTTGAGATTAAATTTTGAGTTGATTGTCTATCAATTAAGTCTATCTTTATACTATATAAGAAGCAAATCTCTTGATATTGTTGACTTGTCAATAAATTTTGGTATGCAAACCATTTTGTATCGGAGATACTCTAAGTTATCCAATGTAATATAAAAATATATTCTAGTTACACATAAAAGTCAAAAAAGAATATGAATATATATATATATATATATATATATTATTTTGTCACTATTTTCTATAGGATTTAATATTCCAAAACCTGTTTAATTATTCCTTTGGAACATGTGGTAGTGATTCTGTCTGGAAAACAAAGATATATGCAATCCCAATCACCAATATCATCATCAAGAATTCTTATTATAAAACTCTCAGCAGACATTAGTCACTTTTTCAAACAAGTTTTGTCTCTGTACAACTTTTTTTTTTTTTTTTTGAACCGCTGAATATTATTAAGAAGAGGCTAAACAGCCAGCAGAAACGCCCAGTGAGGGGGCACAAAACACCCACACCCACAACTTCTTTTTCTTAACATGTCATTTTTTTTCTTTCTACTTCTTAGCTTTTTCTACGCAAGTAACTAGCTATATATGATCATATGCATCATCATTCACTATTGCCATTACAATCATAAAGCTGCACGCATGCATGCACTCACTGCATTGTCAGACAATCATATATATATATATATATACCATGGCTATACCGCTTTTTAAAATCTCTAAGCTTCTAACCGAATATGATATTACTATAAAACTTGTCCTTCCAACCTGGATTCTAGCGCATATTCCAATTTCGGAAGGAATACATTTTGTTGATTTGCAGGTTATGGATACGACAGAACAAGTGTGGACACTTCGTTACTACACTCGGCCTAGTGGAAACCGAAAATATCCCGTCTTCACAGTTGGGTGGCTTAAATTTGTTCGAGTTAAATGTCTTAGAGTTGGCGATGAACTCACCTTTTATGGGCACCAAGTTAGAGACGCTGATGGAGAATTGCAGATGCAGTACGAGATTCAGGTGACGAGGACAAGTAATGTGACTTATCAGGGCGAGCCTATTTCTCTGGATGTGGAGAACTTTCTCTAATTCTGATGAATTTTGGACGGCAAAAGCAAAACAATTCAGCCGACAAATGCATATTAATGCATGGATGACCTAAAAAAATGCGCAGGGTACGAATCAAGAGTCACGCGTCCTATGTATATAACTCCCTGTCTATCAATATATATATTTCATTTCTTGTTGTGTTTGATATGATCTTGTTTATGTTATGATTTTTCTACATTTTGATTCCAATATGATCTATAGAAATAAGCTGTATGTATCTATCTTCTAATATAGTAATATTGTCAAACTTATATTTTGTTTTTGGAGGACCTTGATGAGGGCAGGAATCTTGGTCAATGTTGACTTCAACAAATCTACTGACATTTGTAAACAATGAAGACTCATGAGATAATTTTTTTTTTTTTTGTTTTTTCACTTTCAATGTCTTTTAAGTATTCCCACAAATTTTCCCTAACTAAGCCTTCGAATAAAAACATAATCAGGAAAATCTCATTTGTGTCCTCAACCTAAAAACATAGACTACTAGCAATGTAAAGAAACTGATAATCAAGGCTGCAATTCAAATTCAAGTGACTGGAAGACTGACCTGGTGGCGATGTTTCGTCCATTTAAAGTAAAGCAAGTTGCTGGTTGTGTTTCAACTCCAATCTCGGAAGCAATTGCGTAAATCTTTTACCCAATAAAGGCCCTTCTATACCCTCCTATGAACAGCCCAATTCTTATCTGACCCAGCAATTATAAGTGACGTGTCCAATCAATTATTCATTTTCATAAACAGACTAGTTTGTTACTCTCTCTCTCTCTCTCTCTCTCTCTCTCTCAACACGCAAAAACTTCCTCAATCCTCAGCTCTCTCCCTCTCCTTCTCAACACACATTAAAAATCTCCTGAACTCTCTCTCTCTCTCTCTCTCTCTCTCTCTCTCTCTCTCTCTCTCAACACACAGCAAAACTTCCTGAATCCTCAACTCTCTCTCTCTTCTTCTCAACACACATCAAAATCTCCTCAACTAACTCTCTCTCTCTCTCTCTCTCAAAACACATCAAAACCTAGCTCCTCAAGTCTCACAGTAGACATTATTCACTTATTTAAACAAGTTTTGTTTAGTTCTTGCCAACTACCCTACATTGCATTGCCAATTTGCCATACAATCATACCATCGATAGCTATGCCGAATTTTGAAATCACTAAGCTTCTAACCCAATCTAATATTACTAAAAAAGTTTTCCTCCCAACTCAGATTCTGAAACATATTCCGATTCCGCAAGGAACACATTTCATGGATTTGCAGGTTAAAGACTCAATGGAACAAGTGTGGACATTGCGTTTGTACACTCGGCCCACTGGTCAGTACCCAACTCCCGTCTTCACAGTTGGGTGGCTTGAATTTGTTAGAGCCAAACATCTTCAAGTTGGCGATAAACTCATCTTTTCTGGGCACCAAGTTAGAGCTGCTGATGGAGAATTGCAGATGCAATACAGGATTCAGGTGACCAGAACTATTGATCTTCAGGGTCAGCCTATTTCTGCGGATTGATGCAATAGAGCCTATTGATCTTCAGGATTCAGCAGCCTGTTTCGAACGACAACACAATCCAGCCGGGAAATGCATATGCTTTAGAGAGTAATAATGCTTGGATGACCTAAAAAAATCCAGGCAACGTGTCCTATACTTCTAATATTAATTAGTGTAATCTGCTTGGATCATCATTATTACTATTATTTTCTGTTAATTATATGCATCACCATTCGTGATTCACCATTGTCTTTCTAATCACAAATTAAAGCTGCACTTCATTGCCAGACAATTACGAAGAAAAATTAATGAGTTATAGATGGGCCTCAGCTCAGTTTATTAGGCTCAATAAGTGAGTTGGATCCATCTCTTACTAGCTGAATTCGTATGGAATTGGGTCTTACTCTGTGTAAAAGGTCACAGGCTCACGAAAAATTGTTTGGTATGCGTCACGAAAAATCGACCCTAATAACAGAGCGTGACGATATTTGCTTGAAAAACTATATATATACCTATTTTCATATGTACAACCCTAATAAAAAAAATTTGTAAATATTCAAATTAGTAATTACACCCCGCTTTTTACCAAATAATCCTTTCTCTTAAGTTTTTTTTTTAAGAAAAAAACTTTTTATGAATACCATAAATAATAAAATTAAAACATAATTAATAGAAAATAAAATAAAAAATGAAAAGTATTGGTACGTAAAATAAAGTATTGGAGATGGATCCTCCTTCGAAGCCGCACCTCATATTCAAAACCAGATTTTCTCTCTCTGTCTCTTTGTGTCTCTGTTTTTTAATAAAAATTTTCTGGTATTCTGGCTTTTTTTTGTTGAGGAAATCTAGTTTTCTGTTATTTATTTATTTATTTTCAATCTGGTGTTTAATTTTCATAATAGTGAAATAATGATTATTTTATATTCGATATTGTATTAATAATAATATACAAGTATATTTACAACTATTTAAATCTTTTATATTAGTTTCGGTGTTTAACTTAAAGAGTACTGTTGGAATTCGAAAAAAACTACTGATGTTGCACCGTTTATAGAGGTGAAAAAAACTACTGATGTTGCACTGACAATTATAGGTGAGATGAAGTGTTCAGGCACGTCATCAAATTTTATGGAGTATTTGATCAAACATGGAACGTCGCCAAACTGAATCGGCGCTTTTTTTATTGATTAGATACAATATATATAAGTTTCATTAGCGCATTTGAATCGTAGTGTCCTATGCAACAAGTAAATTAGAAAGAAAAAAAAAATTGATAATAGTCTACACAGAAGCCTTATTTTATTTGTAATTGTTTGTATTCTAATCCATTGCGAGATACATGATGATTGATGACATGTAAATGACTAAATGAGGTCGTACTTCTAGTCATTGCCACTCACGTTGTACTCATAGCTTGAATTTTATTTTAAGGTGGGCTATTTTATTTTATTTTTTTCGGCAGAAATGCATGCATACTTGATTAAAAAGGAAATTACATACATATGCTCTCCATGCGGAAGACATAAATGAATTTTGAAAATATCAAATTCATCAATAATTAAGAATCATATTGTCACAATCGATGGTTCATGTAACTCGGAGCTGGGAAGGGCTGGGATGGTGGTGTTTTGCTTGACTCGAAGGGGGTGGTTCTGTGTTCTTTTTTTGCTTTCGTCGGTACAGTGGATGCCTCCACGGCGGAGCTGTTGACGGTCCACAAAGCTTGTATTTTTTGTGCTGACATTAATTTTTTATATATTTTTAATAAGAAAATAAAATATAAAATAAAACAGGAAAAAAAAAATAGACATATCATTAAAAAAATTGTGTTTTAGATAGAAGTATTGGAGATCAAATTTTGAATTAATTGTCTATCAAGTCTATTTTTATGCTAGATTGGAAACAAGTCTCTTGACATTGTTGTCATACCAACCATTTTTGGTATTCAAACCACTTTTACATTGGAGATACTCTTGGAGCGATTTACATAATACTCGTAAGTTGTGATTTAATCATCAAATTAAATTTGTGATTTAATTTTTCGACTTCAACATCTCAATTATTATTTACTCTTAATCTAAAAGTTGTAAATACATTCAAGTCTCGATTAAACAAAAATAGAAAAATTAATGGAAAAAAAAAAGGAAAGGAAAATAGAAGAATGAGAAAACAAAAGAAATACTAAATCAATCGTTAAGTAGTAGTTAAGGCGCTTTGCATTTGCATCCATGTGTTTTTCTATGGAACAATAATTATTATATTTAGAATACATTCTGAATTTCTCATACAAAAAAGAAAAAAATAAAAATAAAGCACAACCAGCTGGCATGCGCATGTCTCTCACATTTCGAAGTGTGAAAGTGCACCAATTGAGCAACCAAAAGACAATTCAAGATTGAAATTTGGGAAAATCATACTATCTTACTGTATATGCAATTGAAAATGGCAAATTATAATAAAACAAGAGCATAGTTTATTAAATAATAATTAAGAAAATGATATAGCCTCCATGGATTATCTCCATTTGGTTGGAAACACTGAAGGAGGTATAAACAACTTTCTGCAGAGATAAAGCAGAGTTGGGTTGAAAACACCCTATCTATTTGCCTCGTATAATCGTATTACAAATTACAATACATAATTCACGGAAATTCATTTTTCTCTATCTCTCACCAGTAAGGCAGTAACCATATATATAGGGGTAGGATCCATGACTCTAATTTTTTACATAAGATTTGACACAACTATATGGCCATTATGGCCATTAGATTTGGAGGATTTGGATGGTTAACATTTAAGGATTACATAATTTATTACTGTGTTCTCTCCGTAATTAATTGCTTACTCTTTCTCTTTCCTCTCTCATATTTTAATTTATATTTTATCCCTCTAATTAATCTATCTCATCCAAATATCATCTTTGCCATTAAAACGGAATAACAAAGAGGGAAAAAATTGTTCTATTTATATCGTGAAATTCTCTATGCTTTTTAACTGTTTTGAGAGTGTATTCAATTATGATTTTAAAAGACTTTCAATGACTTTTATGAAATTAAAAAGTTTAGATGTATTTAATGTAGACTTTTAATAACTCTATAAAAATCATAAAATATTCAATACAGACTTTTAAAAAGTCATTAAAAGTTATGTGGTATTCAATCAAAACTTTTAAATAGTTTATGAAAGTTATGAGGTATTCAAAATCTCAATATCTTTTTATGATTTTAAAATATCAATAACTTTAAATGACTTTTAGTTATAACAAATTTCACAATTTGTCTTTCATTCCTACCAATGACTTTAAAAAAAAAAAAAAATAGAAAGAATTTCACTTTAAAGAAAAACATAAAACTCTTTGAAAAACATCAACCACCAAACATATGTTATATTTTCAAATAAAAGCACACTCATTCTTAACAAATTTCATAAATAAAATAAAACAAATATCTTTTTAAATGAGTAAACATTATCAAAAAAAAAAAAAAACCGTACAAACATTAAAGATCTATAACAAAAAAAAAATCTAAAAAATAATATAAAACAACTATTCATTAGATTTTCAACAAAATATGAGAGATTTCATATTATTTTACATATAATATTTTCAAAGCAACTAAACAATACCGAAACAAATCAAGTGAATTTCATTCATGTAAAATAAAAATAATAAAAGACAAAAAACAATAATTAACCATGTCACTATGCCATAATCAAAGTCACGTATGAGCGTGACTCCATGTAATTATGATCAATATCATACTATCCACTTTTAGGCATGGGTCTTATTTAACAATTAGGTGCGGTTTTTATGTTTTATATCTAGGGTTAAGGTTCATCTCTTTTAAAAGACAATTTTTGAAATATACCAATCAAACTTTTTCATTTCTACCGTATGTTTTTTTCCCTACAGTGTCCAATTTATTTTTTATTTTATTTCTTTACCAAAAATATATGAAAATTTAATGTCAAATTTAAATATTTGTCGAGTCAACCGAAAAAATAATTATATAACAGACCGTCTGAAAATAGATAGTCATGTTGACAATGTTAATATTTATTTTTTGCCACATCAGCATGACATTGAATGGTGATGGTTGCATTGGAGAAGTATATTTGAACTCAATGTCTATCCATCCTAGACTCTTAGTTGATATCCAATTTTTTCACAATCTACAATTGCATTGGAGATAACTTTTTTTTTTGTTTTTTTTTTTTGTTTTTTGTTTTTTTTTTTGTTATCCATCCTCAGGTACACAATTCAAAGAAAGGGAGCTCACACTCCTAGGTGATTCATGTTTGTGATTTGATTGGAAGATCTTATGGATTACGATCGGCGAAACATCAATCGTCACGTGAAAAAAGGTACGATATCCTTTTATTATATATTAATCAATTAAGGGTTAAAGTTCGTCTTTTTTAAAGGAAATTTTTTGAAATATACCAATCAAACTTTGCTCTTCCGCCGAATGTTTTTTTCCCTACAGTGTCCAATTTATTATTTATTTTATTTCCTTACCAAAAATAGATGAAAATTTAATGTCAAATTTAAATATTTACCGAGTCAACCGAAAAAATAATTATGTAACAGACCGTCTGAAAGTAAATTGTCATGTTGACAATGTCTAATATTTATTTTTTACCACATTAGCTTGACATTAGATGGTGATGGTTGCATTGGAGAAGTATAATTTGAATTCAATGTCTATCCATCCTAGACTCTTAGTTGATATTCAATTTTTTCACAATCCACAGTTGCATTGGAGATACTCTGACTTTCTCGTATTAAAATTGAAAGTGGAAGATAAAAGGCTTACTAGGAAATAATAATGGACTTAAAGATTTTATCGGTGAAACTAATTAATTATATTTGATGAATGGAAAAGTCAAAATGTGAAAATAATATGCGACGGATTTGCTGACAGTGATGGAATATTACAACCTTTTCAAATTATCACCATGCATTATTGAATGGTCGAATGAAGATTCTTCACTACGAAACCACATTAGGTGATTATCATTGTATTAGATTAGAAAGTTATAATATATTAAATAAAGCAAGTCATCTGACTTAATTAATTATGTTAAGGGGTTTGAACGTGAGAATGCTCCTCTCTCTCTCTCTATATAATCAATTGGATTGTTTAGTAGTCACAATCTAGGAATGAATCATATATATATATATCGGTATATTGTATATAAGTCGTTAATTAAGCATATGTGAATATTGACTGAGTCAAAGTAATTGAATTGAATCTAATTACTAATATCAACGTACAGAGAGAAAAATGTATATATATAACAGTGACAAAATCTATAGGGTCGGGAGTCAGATTAATTGTATATTATAAAACATTGACAAAATCTATAATCGGGAGAGAGATTAATTGCATATTAGAATATGTGTTCTATAAGTGACAAAATCTATAGGATCGGAAGTCAGATTGATTGTATATTATAAAACATTGACAAAATGCTACAACTTTTTAATTGTACGTGCAATTGATTTTGTGTATTGATATGTAATAGTATATTCATGGAAATTCACTTTAATTCATTTTATAATCTGGTACCTGCTGAGAGGGTTGAGATCTCTTAAAATAATCTTGTAGAATATAATAATCTTGTAAAATTTTTATATCTGAATATCACACTATGAAGATGTTCTTTTGATTATTATATTTCACTCTCTCATTAATTTTACAAGCTTTTTTAAGGCAGTGGAACTTATCTACAATATTGTGCTAGAGCCGTCGATGGGAAAATATTCTTGTACAATCCATAGTGTAATACTCCAATTTTCATGAAAGTTCCTGTGATTCTGGTAATACAAATCCAAGTCCACCAAAATCCTTGGGGATAAAACTGGACATGTTATGACCTTTGATATTTATATCTCTCACCATCAAGTTCATCAAAATCCAAGACCTACGAAAATCTTTTAAAATCTAGTCTCAATTGAATACACCTTGATTTTTACAGATATTTTTAAAGTCTCGATTCAATACACCCGGATTTAGAAGGATTCTTTAAAAGTCGATAGAAATCTGAATTAAATACCATTGGAAATCTTTAAATGTTCCAATTGAATATACCAAAATTTATAAAGTTTTTAAATGTTTTTTAGAATCACAATTCAATACACCCCACTTAGCAACGAGCCAACACTCCTCCTATATGCACTGTTTTGCTCTCCAAAATTCCAAAAGAAATTTTTATACCAAATTTTCTGCCTTCGAATTTACTTTCCAAAAAAAAAAAATATCATTGCAAAATATATTGCGCTCTGATCTGTCTTTTTTTTTTTTTTTTTTAAGAAACAATATTATTATTTTAGTAGAAACACCAATCACTTTCGACTCGGAAGTGAGATAGATCATGATAGTCAAATTTCTCAGGCTGATTATTAACTATTGAAAGCTTGTCTTTATATGTGTTTGGCCCTAATTTTGAAAAAAATAAGAAGACAGATTCTAGAATAATTTTTTCTTTTTTCTGACTTATGGGCCCCAGAACTGATACTCCACCAACTATCATCTATCTCTGTGATACTCCCAGTTCCAGTGTTCAACAAATCCCAATACGACACGTATGGTCCTGCTTCTTCTTAGATTTATATGTACTTAGGGTGTTGAATCATTCTATTTAACTAATATTATGATGGTTTTGATGTTATTGTTGTCTGTCTAATTCTGTCTAATTTAATATTAAAAAATATTTACTTAAAAAATTAAAAAAAGCAGTACAAATTTTTTTTTTAATGCTTTTATGTTCTTTTTCTTCCTATCATTTATTATTATTATTTTTACATTTTTCATGTCTCCAAACACGAAATTTTCAGATTTTAAAAACCAACTTTATCTCAAAAACATTCAATTTCATACTAATCAACATATACAAACAATGTCATTTCATCAACATAATCAAAACCCACAACAATTACATCTATTTTCTCGTTATGAGTGTGGGTGTTGTCTTACTTATATGTGGGTAGCCTTTTCCCCTTTTGTGGGAGCTGTTCATCCTAACTATGTTAATAGAATCCAATCACACTGGTCCTGACAGTTGTTATACAATCAAAAAATAATAATAATAAATAAATGATCATGAATGTAAACATCTAGCCTGCAACAAAAATCTAAACATGTTCAGAGCAGTAATTTGTATCCAAAACATTCATAATATTAACAGTTGGAATTGAAGTAGTCGCGTGTGTATTGTACTTTACACCTAAATCAATATACAAATATAATGAAATATTAAAAAGATAACAAGAACGAATGGTATGAGACTAGATTTAAAAAAATAAAAAAAAATAAAAAAAATAAAAAATACGAGATTTGATTTTGTTTTTATTGTCTAATCTTAGATTGTTGTAATAGTCTCCTGACATGATCACATGGTTTAACAATTGAGTTTTCTTTGAAATATGATGTCTTTAATGTGTTGGACCCATAATTTAAAAATAAAATAAAATACAAGACTAGATTCTAGAATCCACCAATCACCATTTAATATCATTGGACATGTGATACGCACTTTTCTTCATAGTTCATGATATTCTTTATTAGTTAAAAAGGATTTTGATGTTCTATCATCTGTGGTTACAAATGACCACAAACCATCTACTTTTTTCTGTTAATTTTTATTTTTAATGAATAATTACAAACTTTTGCATGAATAAGAATTAGTAAAAATGAAAACACGCAGATGTTCTCCGATTAGGAAGACATGGACATCCATTCGGGTTCATTTGGTGCGCTACACCGTATTACAGTAGGGGTTTATTAAAATGTATTTGAATAATACAATACAATATTATGCATTTTAATTAGCTAATGTAAAGTAGAAAAATTGTTTTAGTTAATACGGAATATTACTATCAGTACAAAATATCACAATTTAATATAAATTAAATATCACAAAACACAGAACTGTATAAGAATAATACAATCCAAATCAATACAATTCAATACAATACAGGCGTATCAAACTAGCGTTCAATGAAAACACATCATAGTGAGATTTTCAAGTCTATTGAATGACTTTGTCTACAAGCATCATAAACACACTAATAAACCATTAAAATAGTTTAGAAAGATATCATCACAAAAGGGTTCGTTTGAATAAACAGATCTAGTAGTGTATCAGTGTAACAGATTAATTTACAGCATTCATGCGGTAGGGACACCTTGTTCCAATAATTGCTCCAGAAACCAGAACCATTTTGTCGATTTGATGAGTTCTGTTCTTATCTTCTCTGTGTGCTCCAGAAACCATTTTTTTTTTTTTCTTTCTTTCTGATTTTATGGGGCCCATATATAGCTGTGAATCCACCAACCACCAATTTTCTCTGTGATACTCCAGTTCCGCAAATCCCAACACGACACGTATATATAAAACTATTAATTTCACTTTTTTCGTCCATGCATGGTCCTGCTTCTTCTTAGATTTATATGTACTTGTCGTGTTGAATCATTCTATTTAACTAATATTATGATGGTTTTGATGTTATTGTTGTCTGTCTAATTCTAGCTGACTGGAACTTGATCATAAAAATGTACACGATCCAAGCAGATTACAATATTATAGTTATATAGGAACAGTCTGGATTCTTGAATAGTTGGATATTGTACTTTTATTTTTGTTTTTTGTTTTTGTTTGTTTTTTTGTTTTCTTTTTTATAATTTTTATTAGGAAGACTATTGAAAATCATAGTTTGCTATTGTGATTATTTGTTTTTTCAGTGTTTTTTTTTATATTGTAGATGGTCGATCGACTTGGTACGTCAAATGGGTCGGGTTATATCAGGCCCAAAGCAACTAGGCTGAGCTGGTTGGTTGAGGTCGACTGCTACCTTGATATTGACGTCTCAACCTTGTTAATCCTGCAATAGAACTTAAGAAAATAACAAGAAATAGAAGGAACAAAATGGTGGGGGTTGGACTCTTAGCCTTAGGTATGCTTGGGTTGAGTTACGTGATTAGTGGCTGATGAAGGGATTCCGGTTGACGGAATGACTTGGGATCAGAGTTTCAGTACGCTATGTGTAGGCTTTGGTTGAGAGAATTCTGACCCCCTTTCAAGTGATGGAACCTTCTTATTTATAGTGGGTTTTGTAGTTCCAACGTTCACTATCAACATTTGATAGTAGGCGTGATTTTAGGAGAGATTTTCTCTCAATGGGCAGTTAAAAATATTTGTAACCGATTGAACTGATATTTGTAACTGATTGCTTTGAATGTGTCTTCAACGGTAGCCTCTGCTAGTGCCTGCGTTGGGTCAACCCGACGCAATGGGCCTGGATTTGACTTGCAGGGACTGGGCCTTGGCATGTTGGGCCCCTGGACCATTTTCGGTTACCATAGTTTGTCCCCCACTCTCTAAAGAATCATCCATGGAGTTAGAGAGTGTTTTTCATTGAATCGACCAAGGTCGAACGACTTCTATATTGAATGGTGTCGCTAATGAACTTCGTTTGGATCGACCATTGTCGAATGAATTCTGTCGAATCGTACTAATATTCATTTGAATATTGTTTTGATTGATTACCTGTTCTAATCAAGCGACGTCGTGTCGCTAATGAGGATTTGTCGTTTATACGGTCCCTCTCTTCGATCGTCGATTGGGTATCAGACTAATGTGATGGATGTTTAACAGAGATGTGATGGAGGTGTTTAGGTTTTCAATGCTGACGTCAGTTGCATTAATTTCTAGCGCAATGTTCTAGACTTTAAAGTTGAAATTTAAACTGGATAATTTACCTGGGTCAGTTGGTATGGTTTGGTTAACCGGGGCAGTTGAATCGGCAGTTGGAAGTGCGTCGACACGTGGCAACTAGGGTTAGTGGGTTTTATAAAACCCAAACCGTTCCACTCTTTAATCATTTTGCACTCTTGATTGCATTCTTGAAAGAACTTCCACTATTCACCGAGAAACTCCAACTTCTTCGTTTCTCCACGATCTTTTGCTTGAGACTTCGAGGATTTCTTTGTTCTTGAATCTTTTCTAGGTTGGTAAAATCTTCCATCTGCATTTTATTTTTCATTCTTTTTGTGTATAAAATCGTTTAAAGATACTTACTTCTGAATATTTCTGATACTTGTCTGAAGTTCTTTCATTTTCCTGAAATTTTCTGAAATTTTACCTGAGGATGTATGTTCTTTACTAATCTTGCTAGATTCTGACGTTTGCATGATTGATATTTCGATCCATATCAAGTTGGTTTTTCTTGCAAAATGTTGTTTCTGTTTCTGTTTCTGCATATATGTCGTCGCGATGAGAGTAGCTTTTTATGGTAGACTCCTATTTCAGGACTTAGGTTGGCTTTCCAATAGGAAGTTAGAAAACCATAGGTTTTTGATCAAAAACTCCTTAGGTTGTGATTGTAGCGTGTAGCTTTTGTCTGACTTGTGCATTTTCTGCATCTGTCAGATTTTGGGAGTACGATGTCGAGCGACCACACAATCTCTGACTTGGATATTAACTGGTCTTCCAGTGATGATGATGGAGGAGTCGATAGTAGGACTCAAAACGTTGATAGATGGGTCACAATTGAAGATCCGTCTACACCTGTCTCTATGAATGCTAGGGGTATGTTAGAGCAGGGTGCTGTGTACGTCATCGCGTCGGCTGTCGAACATCCTGAATATGTCTACATTCCTAAGTCATCGACATCCAGTCGTTCATTAAGTATATTGAATGAGAGTCCAGCTAGCGTGATCACTGAGAACATGTTACCTAACATTCGTACGATGTATGGTATTACTAGCGACGTTGAATTACGTGCGTCGAGGGAATACGAACGTGCTGATTGGGATATACCAGGATGGACGTGTCTTTATGAGTACACATTCCGCTTAGGCTTTAGATTTCACATCCCTCAACTGGTTCGACGAATGTTGGTATACTACGAGCTCGCCCCTGGTCAGCTGATGCCCAACACTTGGAGAATATTGTTGGGCTTAGGAATATTATGTGAGAGGAACGGTGTACAGTTCGGGCTAGGGTGTCTCCTTCACAATTATTACCTAAAGGAGCATCTGACCGACACCGGTCGTTATTCGTTAGTACCACGAAATAAAAAGGAGGAGCTTATTATCGACACCAAGACGAATGATAGGAACTGGAAGGATACATTCTTTTTTGCAAGGGGTCCCCCAGTCGACGGCCCGTGGAGGATGGGGGGAGAGGATTATCGATACCGACAGGTTTGGAATCGTTATGGTAAGTTTTTTTTTTAAAACTGTCGAGTAGATTGTCGTTACATATGTTTTGTTTTTAAACATGTTTTGGTAACCGTCTGAATGTTTTGTTTTTAAAACTTTGCAGAGGTTAGAGGGGCAGGCAAAGCACCACCGTGCGACGTTGCTGCCGAGCGTACTAGGATTTTGTTAGAAATCCCAGCAGCGCAGAGAAGTGTTAGCAATTTGCTAACGGAAGGTAATTTCAGGCCTAGTCGACTGTGGATGTGGTCGACGTTAAATAGATCGCGCGCACCCTATCCTCACGTGAAGGACTTTTTATCGTATATATGGATTAGGAGGAGTTTTGAGATCCTTCAGTACAATCTTCATTTTTTAAAGCTCCTAACTGATGTTGAACGTCATTTCGCAGTAACGACGATGGCGAGCCCAGAAATTAATATACCTGATAACGCTGAGACTTTGAGGCGCTACAAAGAGGAATTCGCCAAGAAACGGGCAACTGCACAAAAGAAGAAGCAAGCTGCTGAGAAGTCGGTCGGAGGTTCTCCAGCAGTGCTAGAGCCAATTTTGGAGTGGTCGCTAGAAATGAGTCCGTTAAAAAAGAGGCAAAAGAGGGTTTCTGCTGTCGAACGACAGAAAAAGGCTGTATCCAGTTTGAAAGATAAGTCGGCTGGGTCAAATTTCAAGCCTGACTCTCCGATAAAGCTTCTTGCTTTTGGGCTTTCGTCTTTCAAAGATCCTGCAGGATTTTTGAAGAGGTCGGAGGACTTTACTCTGGTTGACGACGACATGCATCTAAAGAAAGTCAAGACGGAGGAGGTGTTCGACACGTTGCTTCTCTCGAACTTTCAGGTAGGAAGACCTTTTTATTTTTATTTTTACTTGACATTCTTTATTGATTGACTGGATCTTTCCTATATTGTAGGCTTACCAAGCAACGTTGCATTTGCATGGTCGATATAAGGCCATCAACGACAAGAGTGTAGCGTTTCGTAAGGCGGGCGATGCTCTCAAGGCGGAAAATGCTAAACTCTCCACCGAGAAAAGCTTGATTGAGCAGCAAAAAGTTACCTTGGAGGAGGAGTTGAGAAACGAGAGGGCTCGACATCAGGCTGAGGTGGCGAAGCTCAAAGAAGCAGCTGGCCAACAGGATAAGACCATCGAGGCTCTAAGGGAGAGGGCTATGTCGATAGCGGTAGAAGCTGTCTGTAAGACTAGGGCAGAGCTTTTCAAGGAGTACTTGTTGGGCGACCACTCGAAGTGGAATCCTCAGACGATGCAAGAAGAAATTGACATTTATGAAGAGATGCAACGTCTTAAACTCGAGGAATCCCAAGGGGCGGGTGTCAACGAAGATGTTGAGAATGTCGATGGCAACCTTGAAGATGATGCGTCGTTCGACAAGGATGAAGCTGCTGCTGCCACCGGTCATCCTCCGCAAGACGACTTATAGATTTTTCATTTACATACTGTAATATCTTGGATGTTTTGGTCGACTTCGAACTATTTATTTTTTAATAGAAGTAATGTAATTTCTTGGATGATCTTGACCGTTTTATCTATTTCTCAATTTTGCTTTAGTGGTGACTCTTTTTCATTTTAGTTATCTTGAATTTGTTATCTTGAATTTGTATGTGATAAGCCTGTAAACTTATGCCCATACGTAGGTCGGTCGACGTAATTTCTAAAGATGATTC